>SNQJ01S0052678.1:0-33180 GCA_010110895.2 Picea sitchensis | reverse complement strand
TTTCCTTACAGCTGTCCTCCTCAACAAACCCAACTGAGCTTCCAAGAACCTCTATTTTGCTCACTAAGGTGACGAAAGAGGTGCAACACCAGGCAAACCATAATCGATGGCGTAAGCAAGGAACTTAAGGGATATTCTAAGAAGCTATGGCCACCTTTTCCTATTCATTTAAATTCCTATTCTTTGTTAGATTTCGGGCATGCTAAAGCTGAGGCAGCAGCCCTGAAAGACCTGAAATTGGTTCATGTCAAATTCTAGAAGCATGATCCACATAGGGTCGTAAGTAACCACTTAGCCAATTGCGGGCTTAAAAGGTTTGAGCACGAAAATTCACCCTCGGATGACATTTTCCGAGGCAGGAGATCTTATGGCGAGGTTTTGGCTCAGATACAAGCCCTAGCGCCTAAAGAAACGATCGATGTTTTAAAATTCCAAGAACATTGGCGGAGTTGTCTTCCCCCAGTATTTCCGAGTGAGAATCCAATAAAATATTCAGCACCCAAACAAGAAGAACACCAGGACAGGGAGGAGCAAACTAGGAGTCCGAAACCAGAAATGAAAGCTCTTGATCCACTGAAAAGGCAGACTCCAGTTGCCACTCTAGACCAATCAACTAAGAAAATTGGAGATCCCATCGCCTCCATTACTCCTTTACAGTAAACTCAAGGGAACATAGACGTAGGGTGGATTTTCAATGAAGAATTGAGACCTATAAGGATGGAAGAGCTCCCTCCAAATGAGTTATTTTTTTATAAAAAGAGAAAAGTTGTGGTAAAAAGAGAATTCTATTAGGAACTAGGATCAACGGCCAAGAAATTTAAGGTGTTGACCGACAGGAAAGATATGAAGAAAGAAGAATTCATGACAAAAATAGTCGGGACATTGGGGTCGTTTGCTACAACAAACGAATTTTCAGTCGGGGTTTTGAAAAATCAGCTGAAGCAAAAAAGTCGCCTCATCAAAACCTTAGAAGCCAAACTAGCCACAGCAAAGGAAGCTGCCATGGACCAGGCGAACAAAGGAATAGAACAAGCAAGAATGGCCTATAGAAAGGAAATCGAGCTGCTCAAAGCTAAGCTCGAACAAGCAGAACTGGTAGCTCAGACCAGTCAAATACAGGTAGGCCATCAAAGAGACTTGATAGGGTAGCTACATGTTAGATTTGAGTTTTTCGAAAGCCAAGTTATAAATATCGGGATATTCCAGTCCCAGGGTATGGAGATTTGGAGTAGAGTTTCTGCAGCTCAACAAAGTTTACTTGCCAAGGTAAAGATGATTCAGGACAACTGCCTGCTTATTGATCAAGTATTGGAAAAATTATCTATTAGAGAGAGAGAAGTTGGAGAAACTTGGGTCGCATTTCAAGAAGCTGTAATAGCTACAACAAATAGGGAATCGGCAAATAGTTCTGAGTTTTCCATTTCAGAACAAACGCGAGGTAATATTCTATTGAAAGAATGGGAATGCAGCATATCAGAAGGCAAATTGGAAGCCAAGAGGGTAAGGAAATCTTGTGAAGAGGCCTTCAGTTCTATAGATGGAAATCTGTTAGGCTTTGATAGTGAGAGAAATGTTGAGACACTGAACCAAATGAATATAGCGAAATTCTCACTTGATATAAATGAGAAAGAAGAAAGAGATTCAGCCGAAATATCACAAGTAACTCTGGCAGACATAGTTCAAATAGATAAATGGATTATTAAACCAAGTGTGCAATTGTGCACTATCGACACCCTAGACCGACATATGGAAGAAAGGTTACCACAATTAGTCAGAGATTGTTATATTTTTTAGGCCAATTGTCAAGCGGAACCTTCTAGGTTGATATCTCGGCTGGTGGAAAAATGTGTCACTTGTACCGAGCATGCAAAGGGACAGGCTTCTAGTACCAAATAAAGACAAAGATAAAGAAATGAAACGATTGATCTCCTTCTTGTTGTAACTAAAAATCCTGGAACGATTGAGATTCCATCATATGTAAATCTGTATAAATATACAATAGAAGGAAGGAACAAGCGTTGGACCTTTTTGGGTCGATTGTAATAGATTTTTTCTCCCTCGAGAGTTAATATAAAGCAAATCCAAAGATTCTCGATTCTTTCACAGCTGTGTTATGAGTTTGTTTCCTTGTATTCCATATCTAATTTCATTTCATATATGTATCTGATGAATGTTTCGCTATAATTTAGTACAACCTCTACTATAGTAAATTAATTTTAGTTTTCTATATCGTTTACTATTTTTCCTCTGTACTGGCTATCAGCAGGTATAAGACCAGTGAACACTTTAGATTTCTATATATATTTTATGCTTCATCAGGTTATTTATTTATCTTTTTCTTCCTCTGTTTACAAGTGAGATTCTCCCTTGATAGAAGCCTTACATGATAGACAACTTAATGTTTTCTTACACCCCGTACACATTTATTAAAATATAATTTAGCTACGGGAAAGGGCCTTTGGTTTGGACCATGTTTTCACTACTGGAGCTATAACTCTCCTTTATACGACCGAAATTGAGACAACATCTAAAAAGTATTGAGATTTTCTTATCATTGTGTTCCTCTATGACTGTCCCTGTGACTAGACAACCTAATATTGAACCCGGACTATCAGATCAAACACATATTGCCTTGAATATTTTTAATACTATTCTTAAAACAACCACTACCCAAGTAGAACTTGAACATTTGTGGGCAGCGATTGAAAGGGACGTGAACATCCAGGAACAGTTGGAAGCTAGACAACAACCTAGAAATCATCCCTAGCTTCCCTTGCCGAAGGTTGACACTTCTTCCTTCTCTACCCCTTACTCACTTTCGGATGCCTAGAAAATGTACTTCTAAGCCTTAAGTACAAACTTTGGAACAACATCTTTTTGGCATCATTTTCGGGGACCAAAGTTACAAAATCGTTTTCCCTGGGAAAACGACATTTTTCATTGAAAGTGCCACCCTTTGATAGTGAACAAAGAGTGCAAACCTTTTAAAGGATTTCCAATCTTTCACTTGGTGACTCCATGATTAATAATCTGGAATTCAGATGAAGGAATACCAGGAAAAACCTAGATGGTAAACGGACCACACCCGTTACCGATCCTGAGAAGATTTTAAAGGCAAGAGGCTCTCTTAAGCCAACCCCTGCAGTCTATCAACTTAAATACCCACAACTAAAGACCAAGAGTTATTTTGAACCTTCAACTTCATGTAGCCCTCTTTTCAACACTAAGGATCTAACATCAAACTGCTCCGAAATTAGAAGCTAAACCTATCCAATAACCTCTGTAGTACATAAAGGAAAAGTCTTGTAGAAAATTTATCTACTATCGATATATCGTTGACTCTTCAGTTAAATTTCATGACCTCACACAGTCTCGAAGAATATTTCACACATCCAGTTTCCACACCCGTTGGTTCTCCTGATTACATCTCTTGCAAGTCTGAAGAGCCAAGCCCTTGCATCCCTTACCAATAATCCTCAGATTTTTCACCCCGCGAAGAAAGTAAAGATTCGCTTTTAATATTCCAAAACCCCCTTTACAACTTCCCACTAATATCAATGGCAGCCACCGGAGGAGGTGGTGGGGGTCCTCCTGGAGGAGGAGGTGGGGGTGCTCCTAGGGGAGGAGCTGGAGGTCAAGGGCCTGCCCCCCCTCCCAAAGTGTTTGCTAAAGTGGCAACAAGATACGCTCCTTTGGTATTGCCCGTTCCTCTGCATGACCTTCTCGAAAATTATATAAAAAATTTGCCAAAATTCATCGAGGAAGGAGATCTGATTGCAACTGAACACACAAATTTCTTTGATCAATTCGCAGACATCTTAGGTCTCAAACATGAAGATGTATATTCTAGGATTTTCATCCAAACCTTCAAAGTTTAGGTCCGAACTTGGTTTCAGAGTCTACCTGGAAGATCTATCTTGTCCTATGACACCTTGGAAGATGTTTTCCTTAGACAATGGGGTGAAAGAAAGGACCACCTATACTATTTAACCGAGTTTGGGTCTTTAAGAAAAAAGAATTCAGAAACAGTTATGGAGTTTATTCAAATATTCAACAAGCTGTATAACAAAATCCCAGTCGAGGTTAAACTATCCCAACCCGCAGCCAAAGTAACTTTCATGGGGGCTTTCGAACCAGATTTTGCACTTCTTTTACGAGAAAGAAGGGGAGCTACTCTAAGCCGAATGCAAGATGACACAGTATAAATTGAGTCAAATATGATGGCTTCTGGTAAGTTAAAAGCTAAAGTAGAAGCAACAAAACCGAGAAACTAGATGCTTTAGAGAACAAGCAGGGTCGTCAGGGTCTAATAGATACACAGATGACAAAGTAGATGATATGGACAGGATAATTAAGGATTTGTCTAATAAGATGTCTAGGATGGAGCTAGAACAATCCAAAGCTGATTATTTTGCCAAAAAGGATTTCAGGAGGAATCCCAATCCCCCAAACCAGCAAAGACAGATAAAAAATGAAGATCAGAAAATACAAACTCCCCTAAAGAACGAAAATTTTATAGGAGGGAGTGATCTCCAAGATTTCGGAGATTTAGATGATGATGTCACAAACTTGGGTGATGATTTCACACAACCTTATCTGACTAGAGAGGATTATGAAAAATCTCTAAACACTCAACAATCATCTATTAAAGGTGAAGAAAGAGATTATACTGACGTTTGTAGTTATCAAGAAGAAACCGATATGATAATGGTTGAGGTCCAACCTAGGTATAACCAGAGATCTAAGAGTAAGCCCATTTCAACTACTCAACCTAAGAAAATTCTCCCAAGCGGTCAAACTTATGAGCCTACCCTAGAAGAAACTGTGTTACCTAACAGCAAAGCGAAAGAAGCAAACACGCAAGAACCCGAAGTGGAGAAGGTTGAGACTCAAACAGAGGAAACCGAAGCGGCTAATACAAATACACCTTTATCCAAGATCATGAGTAATAAGGAAGTCCAAACAAATAAGTTGGAAAAGAAGGATTCAAAAGTCCCAACTAGAGAAACAGACAAGCTGAGTGGAGTTTTCAGTTTTGAAAATGAGATAAATAAAATTAAGATACCAATTCCTCTGGTAGAGTTAGCGAAAAACCCAATTTATCGAAAGCAAATTACCAAAGTGATAGGTGTTTCAGAGATAGAAAGACAATATGACGTTTTGAACCTGGAAGATGATAAGACCAACATCACTTTTGGTCCACATTTTGAAGGGGCCAAAGACACTATTGCTCCCTTTTATATCCCCTTAAACGTGTATGATCAACTGCAACATAACTGCATGCTAGACTCCGGAGCCTCACATAACATGATGCCTAAAATTATTATGGACAGATTGGGCCTCCAGATCACCAGACCTTACACATATATTTACTCATTTGATTCAAGGAAAGTGAAGTGCATGGGAATGATAAAGGATTTGGTAGTCACCCTGGCATAGGTCCCAGTTAAGAGCGTCTTGATGGATGTTGTCATTGTTGATATTCCCCCCAAGTACGGCTTACTTTTGTCTAGGTCATGGAGAGCCAAGATGGGGGGTTCTCTTCAACTGGATATGACATGCACCATGATTCCTATGTTTGGTGGGCAATTTACTCGGTTGTACAGGGAGACGAGGTTAGCATATACAGTAAGCGACCCTCAAAATCTGAACAATTTCCCTATTTATAGTGCAGATCAAGATTTAGGAAATTGTATCTTATCTTTTGATGACAGTTTAGATGTTTTCACAAAGGAAAATGATATAGAACATTAAGAGTCAGGTTACATGACCGAGGATATGTGTAACACCGGCATATGGAAAATGTTTTTTGATGGTGCCTTGTCATGCGAAGGAGCTGGTGCAGGAATGCTTTTTGTGGCACCTGAAGAAAGGTTCGTTGTCCCTTTTTCTTATAGACTACAATGGGATGTAGATTATACTAACAATGTATGTGAATACGAATCCTTGGTGTTAGGATTAGAGGCTCCCAGAAGGCTAAAAATAAAAAAACCTAGAGGTACACGGAGATGCGGAGTTGATAGTCAAACAAATAAACCGGCAATACCAGGCCAAGCATCCCAGATTAAGAGCATACAGAAATTGTGCCTGGGATCTAATGGAGAAATTTTTGTCCACTTCATCCCATGCACATAAAACTTACAGGATGATGCATTAGCTAAAGCAGCTTCAACTTTCACTCCTCCTACAACTTTTAAATTGAAGTATCACATAGAGATAAGACACAGACCATCTATACTAGATAATATCCAGCACTGGCAGGTTTTTGAGGATGATGAACAAATTAAGAAGTTTCTTGAAGCAGTAGGTGAATTTTTCGAAACTCACGCAGATCAAGAAAATCAGAATCACCATACATGGATCATGCAAGAAGGGGAGGACCCTCAATCTTTCCAAGACAAAATCGCAAAGCATCGCATGTTGATCCTAAAAAATAACCAGATTCTGAAAGGACTGATCCCTCTGGAAAGACTGTTTGATCAAAACGACATACCTATAAACTCCACCTTACAACCCCAACTAGAAGTGGTTGACGATTATGACATAGGAACCAAAGAAGAGTCCAGGATGGTTAAAATATCTAAACTCCTCCCCCCTGAAATAAAAGACAAGTATAAGGACCTACTTAGACAATTTAAAGACATTTTTGCCTGGTCTTACGATGAGTTAAGAACCTACGACACTACCATGATCGATCACAAGATACCTCTAAAGCCTGGGGTCAAACCCTTTCGACAAAATATTAGGAAGATCAACCCCATTTTATTGCCTGTGGTCGAGAGAGAAGTGAAGAAGCTTTTAGAGGCGAAAATTATAGTACCTATGAGATATTCCGACTGGTTGGAAAAACTGGTCTCGGTCAGAAAAAAGAATGGGGAAATTAGAGTGTGCGTGGATTTCAGAAATCTAAATAAGTCCTCTCTTAAAGACAACTATCCGCTGCCTAAAATGGATCATGTGCTAGAAAAGGAAGTTGGGGCGAATAGAATGTCTATGATTAACGGTTTCTCTAGATATAATCAAATTGCCATGAATGAACAAGATAAAGAAAAAACAGCTTTTACTACCCCTTGGGGTACATTCATGTATGATAAAATTCCTTTCGGTTTGATGAATGCAGTAGCCAGGTTCCAATGCGCTATGGACATCGCTTTCATCGGAGAGAGGGATAAGTTTTTAGTCATCTATCTCGATGATTTGATGGTTTTCTCCAAATCCGACGAAGAACATTTGGTACATCCTAAACAAACATTCGAAAAATGTCGCAGGTTTGGTCTGTCCTTAAATCCCAAGAAATCACACTTCGCCATGCAAGAAGGTAAACGTTTGGGTCATATTGTATCTAAGGATGGAATTAATATTGATCCTAAGAGGGTTGAAGTGATAGACACTATAAACATTCCTATATTTGTAAAAGAAATTCAATCTTTCTTAGGAAAAGTAAATTTTTTATGAAGATTTATCCGAAATTTTGATGAAATTGTAAAATTGATCACAGATATATTGAAAAAGAACAACGAAGTAAAGTGGAAAACATAGGCCAAAGCATCGTTCGCACACATTAAGAAATTCATAGCTGAGGCACCTGTGTTGGCAAGCCCCGATTATCTGAAAGAATTTCTTATTTTCTCGTTTGCCTCCGAACACACGATAGTCGCGATGCTCCTCCAAAAAAACGAAGAGGGTTTTGAATAGTAGATCTCCTTTTTTAGCAAGACCCTCAGAGACGCAGAACTTAAATACGATATAATAGAAAAACAAGTCTATGCCATGGTGAAAGAACTGAAGGCATTTAGAGCATACGTATTACACTCCAATATAATTGCATACGTGCCTACCAGTTCTGTGAAAGATATTTTGGTACAACCAGACAACGATGGGAAACAAGGACGATGGCTTGCCAAGATTCAAGAATTTGACCTGGAAATCAAACCCACTAAACTGATAAAGGGACAAGGCCTGGCCAAACTTTTGGCTGAATCAAATATCATAGCTCTAGATATAAACTGCCTACAGGAATGTGAGAAAGACATGAACATAAATGAGCTTGATGAGAAAACAAATACAATTAAGATCGAAGAGAAGTTCATATCATCAGAATGGTACAGAAACATAGTATCCTACCTGCTGACTCTAAAATGCCCAAGTGAACTATCACCATCAAAATCCAAGACTTTAAAGCTTCATGTGGTTAAGTATTGTATTTCCGAAACTCAACTATATTGGAAAGACCCACTCGGTTTCTTGTTAATCTGCTTAGTCGAATCGGAAACAGAAAGGGTTATAAGTGAATTTCATGAAGGAGTGTGTGGAGGACATCAAACTTGGAGGGCCAGAGATTACAAAATTCTGAGGGCTGGGTATTACTGGCCAAAACTTTTCTCAGACGTTAACGCTAAGGTTCGAGCCTGTAACCCTTGTCAACTATTTGCAGGTAAACAGAAACTCCCGACGCTACCTCTAGTTCCAGTCAAAACTGAAGCCCCTTTTCAACGATCGGGGCTAGATTTTATAGGCGAGATTAATCCACATTCTAGAACCCAACACAAGTGGATCTTAACTGCCACAGAATACTTTACTAAATTGGTGGAAGCTATTCCAACCAAAAGGGCAACTGACTCAGTGGTAATAGATTTATTAGAAGACAATATTTTGTCAAGATTTGGCTGCCCCCGAAAGATAGTCATAGATAATGCCCAACCTTTCAAATCTATGGCTATGATCAACTTCTGCCAAAAGTATAATATCGTTCTTGGCCATTCCACAATGTATTAACCCCAAGGAAATGTACTGGCTGAGTCATCTAACAAGAGCCTAATCAATATAATTAATAAAGTATTGGATGAAAACAAAAAGTCTTGGCATGTGCATTTAAAGTACGCCTTGTGGGAGAATCGCATAGGCACTAAAAAGTCTATCGGAATTTCCCCTTTTCATATGGTATATGGGACATATGCGGTGTTACCTATAAATTTAGTGCTCCCCGTGATGAAATTATGGAAATATCAGAAAGAAGAACCTAATCATGTCACCAGAAGGATAAACTAGCTAATCGAGATTCAACAGCACAGGGTCGAAGTAGATGAAAGGTTGCAGAAGCACCAAGACGACATGAAGGCATTATTCGACCGTAGGTTAAAGGAGAGAGATTTCCTCCTAGGTGATTTAGTATTAAGGTGGGATGCAAGGAGGGAAGAAATATCAAAACATGGTAAATTCGATCACCTCTGGTATGGGCCATTCAGAGTCTCGGCTCTCGAAGGAAAAAATTCTTTCCTACTAGAAAATCTAGACGGTGAAATCCTCAACGCTCCTGTCAACGGGCGTTATCTAAAACATTATATGACATAAGCAGTCGCCAAAAAAAAAAGAGATGTGTATATTCATATATAGAATTTTTTACATATATATATATATTTCATTACGCATTGCTATTTTGATTTTCTTTTCTTTTCATAAAATTTTTGACACCTTTCAAAAAGCCTTGATAACCTTTATATTTGCCTTTTCACAGGATTCTCGCTGCAAACTAAACGAACAGGAGAAGTAAACAGAAAGTCATGTATCGGAAAATAAATTGGCTTAAACAGGTGATAAAATAGATTTTTGATAGTTTGGAAAGAAAATGAAACGGTAAGATAAAGGGAGAATTCCTAAAGTCTTGTTTTGAAGGGCTCTCAAAGGAAACCAAGATAACCCCATAAGAATATGGCAGTATCATCTGAAATAATAAAAAAAGGAACATTTTCGTGGTTAAGCGTTTACAAAAGAATAAGACGAAAAGAATAAGTCACCCAAAGTAAAGCACCCCCGAAAGAGATTTTCAAGAGTCAGTTTTGATTTTTGACCCTTGTTTTTCAGTTCGTAGATCTCTATCTATCACCCTTTTCTGTTTTTGGGTTTACCTTTTCAAAATCCAGAAGGGAGAAGGGAGAAGGGATTAATTTTTAACCTCGAAAACTTCAAAGAAGATTGTGAAAAGTAAGCTGGTCTTCACAACTCCTCGGTCCAAACAGTTTCGGAGTATTGAGGCTTGCTCAAATTGAAAACTCAAAAAAAAAAAAAAAAAAAATTCCCTTTCTCCCTGCGAACGAAGGTGTTGTGAAAGTTAAGGGAAGGTTGGTACTGAGTAATCAAAGTAAGTTGGAAGACCTATAATGCAAAATATTACACAGATATCAACCCTCATACAAACTGATTTCCCCCACTTCGCGCTCTAAAAAAGAAAATTGTAAGACAGGTGGTGGAAGGAAATTTAGAAATGATTTCCGCCATCTAGTCCAAAAGATGATGAAAGGAAATTCAGAAATGATTGCCCTTGTTTCAGCATTTAAATGCATAAATATATTCCAAAGTGGTCAAAGGAAATTCAGTAAAAAGGGCCAGATAACTTCATCGGGGTACTGAACAGGCTCGCTAGTAGTGAAATAATATCTAAGATATCTGTAAGGATGTTATACATGAATATCACTCTGCTCTGGTAACCAATTTTTTCGAAACCCGATCTACATCCCGAGTTCAGACAGGACTTCTTGATTAAAAACATATAATTTGTTTCTTTTGATGCAAGTCAATAGCCACAAGATTTGTTGGGTCTCCTAGAATTATTTTGATTGTTTCAATGCAGACCTGAATTTAGTAACGAGAAGGAGAAAGTTGTGAAAGGGTCTACAACTAAGTTTAAAAAGCATCTGAGTTTGAAAAGCTTTTCGAAAGTAAAAAAAAAGGAAGTCTCTTTTCCCCTTCGGTATCCTGTTCTAAGGAACATCTTCACTGGATTAAATCCATTGACTCCATTTACCCAATATAGGCACGTGGTCTGTTGTTCTTCCCGTCTTGCAGGAAAACGGGATCCCTAGTTGGAGCCTATGTTGGAGACGCCTTTGTTTTTTTTTAGCCTTTTTTTTAAATTTTATATCTTAATGCTTGAAATCAAAAGTTGGTTTTGGTATTTTCCTTTATTTTCCCCAAAATCTCAGAAGTCTCATCACACAAGTAGCGATGGCTATCATACTCTTAAGGCATGATTTATTTATTTTTAAATCGTTTAAACGAGTCTCTCCTTTTTTACCTCGGGATGTTGCATGTTGGAAGTTATAGAACACATAGTATACAAGTCCCGAGGGGCGAAACGATGAAATAGTTTTAAAAAGTTTACCCAGATAAATACCGAGAGTAAAGATACTCTAAACCATGGTTAAGCATCATCATGATTTCGTGTCTCGGTGTTGGCTAGCTCCAAAAGTGTTACCGTCATAACCCCAATAGCCGAAACCGCGAGATTCTTGTTTTAGTAACCCATGTTAATGTTAAAGGTAAAAATCTTAATCATGGTTAAGCTCTGTCGGGAATTCGCAACTTGGCATACAAGCCTCCCGGAAGCTATACCTTCGAAGCCTCGAGTCATGAAGTCGCGATATAAATGAAAACATAATTAATTAAACACTTAATCCAGTTTTATCTTCCATTTTAATTAGATCATATCATCATGATCTCGCGATTTCGCAACTCGGCATACGAGCCTCCCAGAAGCTATACCTTTGAAACCCCGAGTCGCGAAGCTGCGATATAAATAAAAACGTAATTAATTAAATTCTTAATCCTTGTTACGTTTTTTATTAACCAAAACTAATTATCGCAATCTCAGGTTTTAGAGGTTCAAAGGGTTAAAGCGAAAGCTCCCTATGAGGCGAATGCCGAAAGATTAATTAACATTTAAAAAGGCCTGATTAATTAAGCTAAGCCAGCATTTCTAGTGTTTTAATATGAAAATTAGTATGCACAATCTCCGAGGAAATATTAAACTTTCCTTGCACCAATTTGCATTACGAACTGTCAAAATCTAGGACATTAATTGGAAATGAGGCGAATCGACAAGTAAGGATTTGGTTTTTATTGCTAAATTTATATTTAAGAACGATTTGACCATTCTGTTCCTAAGGACAACCTAGTTTTAAATGGTCGAAGGCATGGATATTTCATTTGTTGTCACAAATTTCATTTCTATTCTACGCAGAGCAAACCTTTCTAGAGCGAACTAATTTATGTATGTATACATATTGTTATCACAGGAGAGCTAAAGTAGAATCCCCCGCCATGGCCCTGCGAAAAGCGTCTAAAGCCACTGTTGAGGTTTTAGGACAAGGTTCAGACAATGTTTCTGATACTTCACCTCGAAGTGTCGACTCTGTCAGGACTTGGTCGTATATTTCTGAGGTTCTACAGTCCAAATTGGTAGATGTTTCGGATGATTCTAGTGACAATGAAAAATATGACCTGATCACCAAATATAAGATCGTCGTCCATGCTCAAATGCATAAAGTAGCGTCTAGGCCACGTCTGCTCCCTTACTACAATATGGTCCAATGGGCATTAGACCATGTAGATATAGCAACCAGAACCATCGTCAACGAGAAGAGAGTCATTATTGGAACTTTCAGACCCGAAGAATTGCAGGTTATGTACAAGTTTCCCACCGTGTCAGACTTAGTATACAATGTCGAATTCCTAGAAAATTTTAAACAAAAGGAATGTGTGCAATACAACAAGAGTATGTCCAGTTTAATCAAATATTGGGTTTCACACCCTGCCAAGTTCAAGGCGGACAATAATGGTATATATTCAATATCTTCTCTGGAACCACAATTTAAATATGTAGCTATGATGACCTGAAGATTATATGGGATAGAGGACACCACACATTTTTTCCTTCAGTGGGTGCGTCTAATCCATTCAGTCGCCAAAGGTTGTTCCTTCGACTAGGATAAACTACTATATGATAGTTTGACCAGTCGAGTTACATAGTATTGAGATAAGAAGGAGACAAAAATATCGCTTCATTCTTTATGTCCACGTATATCATGGACACCATGTGTTTTCTAACACCTTCTCCCTTAATGAGTTGGAGCTGGACTCCATCGGAAGCTGAGCCCATCCACATCTACCATTCAAAGTTGTGGGAAGACAAAGCTTTAGATTTTGTATGTGAAATCTTTAACTGGGTAATGGTACCGTTGCACGTCACTATATTCGGCCACCCGCCACCTAGGATCTCAGACAGTATTGTGGTAAATCTGAGTAGTATAGCCGATTGGTATGTGGAAGCAGAATTTTCATATCTCAAGGTTTTCGGCGCTTCTTTTCCTCTAAATGCCTTACCACTATTCATACCCGATAGGATGGCTTGTCGTGAGATTGCCAGGCAAACCGTAATCGGTGGCATAAGTAGGGAACTTAAGGGATATTCTAAGAAGGTATGGCCACCTTTTCCTATTCATTTAAATTCCTATTCTTTGTTAGATTTCGGGCATGCTAAAGCTGAGGCAACAGCCTTGGAAGACCTGAAATTGGTTCATGTTGAATTCAAGAAGCGCGATCCACATAGGGTCGTAAGTAACCACTTAGCCAATTGCGGGCTTAAAAGGTTTGAGCGTGAAAATTTGCCCTCAAATGACATTTTCCGAGGCACGAGATCTTATGATTAAATTTTGGCTCGGATACAAACCCGGGCGCCTGAATAAAGGGATGATGTTTTAAAATTCCAAGAACATCGATGGAGTTGTCTTCCCCCAGTATTGTGGGGTGAGAATCCAATAACAGTAGAGGTGCTGCAAAAAGAAGCCGAAGGCTCAAAAGATTCAACATCCAGACAAGAAGAACACCAGGACAGGGAGGAGCAAACAAGGAGTCTGAAACCAGAAATGAAAACTCCTGATCCGCCAAAAAAGAATACTCCAGAGGCCACTCCAAGACAATCAGCTAAGCAAATCGGAGATCCCATCACCTCCATTACTCCCTTATAGTTAACTCAAGGGAACATAGACACAAGGTGTATTTTCAATGAAGAATTGAGACCTATAAGGATGGAAGAGCTCCCTCCAAATGAGTTCCTTTTTTATAAAAAGAGTAAAGTTGTGGTAAAAAGAGAATTCTATCAAGAAGCAGGATCAACAGCCAAGAAATTTAAGGTGTTGACCGACGGGAAAGATATGAAGAAAGAAGAATTCACGACAGAAATAGTCGGGACATTAGGGGATTTTGCTATGGAAAACCACTTTTCAGTTGGGGTTTTGAAAAATCAACTGAAGCGAAAAAATCGCCTCATCAAAACCTTAGAAGCCAAACTAGCCACAACAAAGGAAGCTGCCATGGACCAGGCGAACAAAGGAATAGAACAAGCAAGAATGGCCAATAAAAAGGAAATCGAGATGCTCAAAGCTAACCTCGAACAAGCAGAACTGGTAGCTCAGACCAGTCAAATACAAGTAGGCCAACAAAGAGACTTGATAGGGAAACTACAGGTTAGATTAGAGTTCACCGAAAGCCAAGTTATAAACATCGAGATATTCCAGTCCCAGGCTATGGAGATTCAGAGCAGAGTTTCTGCAGCTAAGCGAAGTTTACTTGCCAAGGTAAAGACGATTCAGGACAACTGCCTGCTTATTGGTCAAGTATTGGAAAACTTATCTGTCATAGAGAGAGAAGCTGGAGTAGCTCGGGTCTCATTTCAAAAGGCTGTAATAGCTACAACAAACAGGGAATCGGTAAATAGTTCCGAGTTTTCCATTTCAGAACAAACCCGAGGTAATATTATGTTGAAAGAATGGGAATGCAACATATCAGAAGGCAAATTGCAAGCCAAGAGGGTAAGGAAATCCTGTGAAGAGGCCTTCGGTTCTATAGATGGAAATCTGTTAGGATTTGATAGTGAGAGCAATGTTGAGACACTGAACCAAATGAATATAGTGAAATTCGTGCTTGATCTAAATGAGAAAGAAGAAAGAGATTCAGCCGAAATCTCACAAGTAGCTCTGGCAGACATAGTTCAAATAGATAAATGGATTATTAAACCAAGTGTGCGATTGTGCACTATTGACACCCTAGACTGACAGATGGAAGAAAGGTTACCTCAATTAGTCAGAGATTGTTATATTTTTTAGGCCAATTGTCAAGCAGAACCTTCTAGGTTGATATCTCGGCTGGTGGAAAAATTTGTCACTTGTACCAAGCATGTAAAGGGACAGGCTTCTGGTACCAAATAAAGACAAAGATAAAGAAACGAAATGATTGATCTCCTTCTTGTTGTAACTAAAAATCCTGGAACGATTGAGATTCCATCATATGTAAATCGGTATAAATATACAATAGAAGGAAGGAACAAGCGTTAGACCTTTTTGGGTCGATTGAAATAGAGTTTTTCTCCCTCGAGAGTTAATATAAAGAAAATCCGAAGATTTTCGATTCCATCACAACTATGTTATGAGTTTGTTTCCTTGTATTCCATATCTAATTTCATTTCATATATGTATCTGATGAATGTTTCACTATAATTTAGTACAACCTCTACTATAGTAAATTAATTTTAGTTTTCTATATCGTTTACTGTTTTTCCTCTGTACCGGCTATCAACAGGTATAAGACCAGTGAACACTTTAGATTTCTATATATATTTTATGCTTCATCAGGTTATTTCTTTATCTTTTTCTTCCTTTGTTTACAAGTGATATTCTCCCTTTATAGGAGCCTTACATGATAGACAACTTAATGTTTTCTTACACCTCATACACATTTATTAAAATATAGCTCAGTTATGGGAAAGGGCCTTTGGTTTGCACCCTTTTTTCACTACTGGAGCTATAACTCTCCTTTATACGACCAAAATCGAGACAACATCTAAAAGGTATTGAGATTTTCTTATCATTTTGTTCCTCTATGACTGTCCCTGTGACAAGACAACCTAATATTGAACCCAGACTATCAAATAAAACACATATTGCCTTGAATCTTTTTGATACTATTCTTAAAACAACCACTACCCGGCTAGAACTTGAACGTTCGTGGGAAGTGATTGAAAGGGACATGAACATCTAGGAATAGTTGGAAGCTAGACAACAACCTAGAAATCATCCCTAGCTTCCCTTGCCGAAGGTTGACACTTCTTCCTTCTCTACCCCTTACTCACTTTTGGATGCCTAGACACTGTACTTCTAAGCCTTAAGTACAGACTTTGGAACAATAGTCGGTTCGAAAAAGGGTTAAAATTGCATCGAAAAGACGTATATTCAAAACCATTTTAACGAGTGTGACAAATAAAAGATCACTCAGCAATCTTTTCAATTTTAAGGAGTCTGAAAAGAGCTTAACTATGGACTCACAACCTTTTTTTGAGTTTAGTATCCCTATCCTAAAAAAGTATAAAAGTTACTGAGGAGAAATCTCGGCGAGACGAATCTCTCGAGGTGTACCTTTTTCTACTATAATCTACAGGCTAGAAAAAGGGTTAAACCCATGCTAGTATATGTTCTTCTCAACCAATTTAATGAGTGTGAAGGAACAAGGTCACTCAACGATCTTTTCAATTTTAGAGAGTCTAAAAAGAGATTAACTATGGACTCTGTGGGGGTTCCTTTTTCGTAAGTAATCTCCAAGGTCCGAAAAATGTGATAAACCAAAACCAAGGAGATTGTTCCTTTTTCAAATATTTAGTCCCTCAGGCCCGAAAAAGGGTTAAACTTATGCTTGAGAATACTCTTCTAGTGAATAAAATTTCCTAGAGAATACTTTTATTTGTGAAATTGATCGTTCGTACCGAAAAAGGGGTAAACTATAGTCGGACAGATGTGCCTTCAAATTTTAGTTTGGAAAGAATGAAGGGAAACAATATCACTCGACAATATTTTCATGTTTAGAGAGTCTGAAAAGGGCTTAAAGAATACTCCAGGGGGCTACTTTTCTTAGTTAATACAGAAAAGATCGAAAAGCATAAATACAGTCTCGTCAGATGTTGCTTTCGAATTTTAAAGTGAGCTTGAAAGACAACAAAGCGTGCTCATTTGGGAGTCCTGAGGGTAAGGCCAAGAATGATGGTACATCAAACAAATGCATCTTAATATCATAATCATGACAGGACTAACAAGGACTCTTGAGCCTATAGTCATTACTGACAGGATGGATGCCAAAATGCAACAAGGATATACCTAGGGCATCCATGTAAAGGTAGGCTCTACCACCTAATTATGACACTTCTAGAGTAGCAATGAAGGTTTTGTGTCACACTTCGATGGGGTCGATCTTATAGCAAAGAGGAAAAGACAATGAGATGCAAAAATTGGAGATGAAATCCTAACTTATATCCAAAAAGTTGGAAAAAATGACTTTTACCAAAGGATACCAAAATGTGACCCATCCCCAAAGAAATTACCAAACCAAAAGGATACCATAACATCCAATAAGAAACTCANAGATGCAAAAATTGGAGATGAAATCCTAACTTATATCCAAAAAGTTGGAAAAAATGACTTTTACCAAAGGATACCAAAATGTGACCCATCCCCAAAGAAATTACCAAACCAAAAGGATACCATAACATCCAATAAGAAACTCAAAATCAAAATCAAATGATTCCCAAGCCAGGAAAAAAGACAAAGGGGGTCAAAAAAGTGGGGAAAAGGGCCAAAAAATTCTATAAATAGAAGCTGACAACTCATTTTCACCATTGTAGTTTGAAAATTAACCAAAATGATAAAAAAAACCTTTTATAAAGAAGTTGATTCTGAGAGCTTCAGTGGACGAAATGAACTTCCACTTGGACCAAGTAAGTATAATTTTATCCCTCTTGCAATTCAATACTTTCTTTATGCATTTAATTTGGTTTTTGAGAAGGTGCACTCTCCTAAAAAGAGTGGCCCTACTTGTACGTAGACTGTCCAAGGATAGATCGCGTATGTACTCAGGCAGAAAACACTCTGCTCATGTACATACACAATTGCGGCCAATACATCCTGTGTAGACCCATAAAACCTTGAAAAAAATAAAAAGCAAGAGCTAACTTCCTCCAATTTTCCATGGAATAGGATATATGTCCACTAGAGGGAGATGGGACATGAGGATATAGACATATTGGTTGAACAAGACCCTGCAACCATCTCCGCAATGAAATAGTGTGGGCTATGGAAATTCTTACAGTGTCCTTTCATGAGGGAACAATCCAGATTACTGAATGCCCTTATTGACTATTGGCACCCAGATGCAGAGGAATTAATGATAGAGGGCAGTCATTGACTCGAATGACTGAGGATATTTACTTTTTGATTGGCCTCTCAAGGAGAGGGGAACCAGTCAATCTGCAGACCTTTCCCACTAGGCCTTATAACATAGAGGACTACATCTGGATGCATTGTGAGACAGGCACTGAGAAGGTATGTTCTCAGGTTCCTATTCATAAGATCAAGAGTTTGACTCTGAGAGTCATCTTACTACTAATTGGGTAGATTAATAGATCTGTGGCCCTACACCAGGATTCCCAGGCACACATGCACTATGCCATTCAGTGCCAAGAGGCACATATTTTTTACTAGAGCACAACCATGCTTACATGCATGAAGAGACAACTAATAGAGTGTCAACAATGTTCCAACAAGAAATTTGGGTTCAACACTATTATGTGTTCCTTCTTCTTCGAGAGGGTTCCCAATATTATCCCCAGAGAGACTATATGGGGGCATGTGGCCTCCTTCCCAGCGATATGTAGATCGTCGACATTGTTTCCACGACAGGGGGGAGGGAGGACCATAGAGGCCTTCGATGACACAATTTTTACTAGAGGTCATGGTAGATTCCGGTGATTGAGGACTACCCCTATGCCATAATCAACTTTTCTAGGCACCCAAACATGCCCATGCCTCCCAGAGAGGAGCGAGGAGAGACAGGTAACTTGTTTTTAATGTTATTTAATTTTTAATTTCTTTTATAAATATCATTTTTATATGTGTATAGAGTACTAACTTTCGTGTATCTTCTATTTACAGATGTGGGACCAATGTGCCCAACAGACTTCACGAGGACTCGGTGATGACCTCGACCAAAGGCAGGACCATCATCCATAGGGGGACCTCCAACCAGAGAGGTTGAGAGGGTTTTGAGATGAGTGGAGCGCAACCTCACTATGATCACTCGCACAGTACCCATGGCCGAGATCAAGGATATCCTGCCCTTCATGCAGCCTCATGTAGTGGGGGTGCCATGGACATGGGTCCAACCCTTTCGATGTTTAGCCAATGTCGTTTTTCATTATGGCAGGGCCAATAGGCCCTAATCTTAGATAGGATAGACTTTTGATGTGCCGAGGGCACCATTGTACATGCATTTTTTGAGGGAATAAGCCCAACGATGTATATTGAACCTTATTTTTGAGACGTTCACTCCCACCTATGTACCCGTGAAACATTTTTGATATATATATATACATCTTATTTTTCTTATGGATCACATTTTTTACCAATGTACGTACATGTGTATGTGTGTTCTTCTTTTTATGTGTGTGCAACATGCCAATCTAATATTTGATTAGCTAGAGTATATTTCATACGATTAAATATCATAGGAACATGGATATACGTAATGTAATCAAAGTAATGTTCTAAGAGACCTACCCTAAGTAAACGTCGGTGCAAAGTAGTATCATAAATGAAGTAAACTCCATTTAATTGGGACACAACTAGCTGAGCATCTAGGTAGACCCGGAGGTGAGAAATGCCATGCGACAAGGGGTCACAAAGAAACTCTATCACTGTGATGTACTTGGTGACATTGTTTGTAGAGTCACCTAGACAAATACCTATGGAAGATAGAAATTGGTCTCTAGGTGTAAAAATCACCCAAGTTGTGGAAGCAAGCCTCTGAGTGTGTTGGCTAGCACCATCTGCGAACCCAAAATACACCTCTGATTCACTTGACATCTTCCATAGTGAAAATGAAGACATACATATCTACACGTCCACAAAACAAAAAAGACAAAAACTGTATAAGAACTATACATATGTACAAGAAGTCACCTAGGTGACCAACCTAAGAGTAATACTTTTTGAGGTAGAGCCCATTTCTAGGCTCCATGAAGGAATTTCCTTTAAATTCAACCAGACGGTAAGCACCCTTCTTCAAGACCTCTTTCACAATGAATGGTCTGAAGCACACGGGTTTGAACTTGCCTGCCCCCAGGGGATCTTTGTCTTGATTGTAGACTAGGACAAGATCACCTTCGAAGAAAATCTAAGAATGAACAGACCAATCGTACTGACACTTGAATCGTTGCTTATGAGCCTCATTGGCTAAGGCTTCATCACAATGTTTCTCATCAAGCTGCTCGAGATATAGTAGGCGTTCCTCAAGCAGTGAAGTGTCTGGAAATAATTCCACTACCAACTTTAAAGAAGGAATCTGACACTCAATGGGTAAGACTGCTTCCAGCCCGTATGCGATTTGAAAAGGTGAGAAACTGGTGGCAGTCTTCATAGATGTTCAGTAGGCTCACAATGTTGAGTACAACATCAAATGCCAATTTGACTTGTCATAATTGATCGTCCGTTGAAGAATAGTCTTGAGAGACTTATTCACAACTTCAACCTAACCATTCGCTTGCAGGTAATAGGGTGATGAATTTTCTTGCCTCAACCCAATCTTTAATGTTAACTCGTTCATCATTTTTTTTTGGAAGTGACTGCCATGGTTAGTGACAATCTCCTTCAGGATGTCGAATCTTGATACTATTTGATTAAAAATGAAAAGAATCGTTGTTTCACCATCATTGTTAAACATTGGCATAGCTTCAACCCAATTTGTGAATTAGTCTACTATTATGATGATGTAACTATGCCCCATAGATGAAGTGGGGAGACCTGTAGTGAAATCAATCCCCCACTTAGTGAAAGGACCAACAACAATGACTTGAAACATAGCACCAGGATGTGCCTACATCTTTCGAGAGAAGATATGATATGGGTGGCACTTCTTGACTGCCTCTACATAATCCTTTATTAACGAGGGCCAGAAGTAACCTACACATAGAATGTTTTGGGTTGTTTCCAACCCAGAAAAATGATCGCCACATGCTCCATTGTGACAGTCGTTCAAAACTAGCTCTTATTCTTCATGGAAAAGGTACCGACAAAGAATTCAATCTACACCTCAATGATACAAAGTGTCATCGAGTATGAGATAGTTTTGTTCCTGATGGCGAATTTGTCGACGCTAATCACGGGAAGTAGAAGCAGGGTAATTCAAAGTTTGGAGATAGACTAGTATATCTCCATACTAGGGGTCTAAAGATCCAATTAGAAAAATATCTCCTTTGATAGGTGATTCTCCAGGCATGATATCACTATATTTGACCAGAAGTTCCAAAATAAGTTCGGCAAAGACCAACAACTTTTGGGATTTCGTAGAAACAAAATCCAAGTCAAGTTCTTGGAGGATTACAATCCATCTACTGATGTTTTCTCCAATGAACCTTCATGTTAACACATATTGGAAAGGGTTCACAATGGCAATGACGGTGGTCTTGCAAAGAAAAATTTAATGACGAAACTGTTGGACATCATGCACTATTGCCAAAACAAGCTTCTCAACATGAGAATAATTGAGTTCTAACCCAACTAGGCATCGACTAAGGTAATATATAACATGCTCTTTGAGCAGATCATCCTCTTGAACCAATACCATGCCGATGGTTGACTCCGTAGCAACCAAATACAACAAGAAATATCTGTTATAATCGGGAGGCCAGAGTAGAGGGGAAGACATCAAGGCATGTTTCAATGCTTTAAAGGAGTGTTGAGAAACTTCATCCCAACAGAATGGGACTCCCTTTTTTAAGAGACACATAAACCCTTTAGTGATCTCTATGTAATTCATGGCAAAACATCGAAGAAAGTTCTCTTTTCCACTGTAATCTGTGAAGCAGGGGTATCATGCACGGGGGAGGCAACTGAACTATCGCCTCAACCTTGAGAGGATCGACCATGATCCTTATTGTCAAAACAATAAAATCTAAGAGATGAACCGACGTCACGCAGAAGCTGCACTTGTTAGGATTCAAGTGAATCCGATAGTAGCGACATTACTCAAATATTAGTCGAAAACAGACGAGATGATCTAATCTCTTGCGAGAGAGTGATGCTAGATCATCAAGATACACCTTGAATATATGTATAAGTTTGTGAAAATAAAATGACATGGCCCACTGAAAGGTGGCTCCATCATTATTCATGCCAAAAGGCATGTTATGATACACGAACGTGCCCCAAGGAAAAGTAAAAGATGTCTTATGCTGGTCTTCGGGTTTGATATGAATCTCATTATATCTCGAGAAACCATCCATGAATGAAAAGACCTGGCAACTAGTGCATTCCTCGACAATCTGATCGATGAAGAGGGTGGGAAAATTGTCTTTCAGACAGGCCTTATTCAAATCATGGAAGTCTATGCACACATGAATTGTACCTTATTTGTTGTTAACTGGAACCAGTTTTGACACCCATTCTGTCAACTATATGGGGTAGATAAAATGACTTTGAGCAGTTTTTATACTTCTTCCCTAATTGTTGTCGCTTTTTTCAGGATTCACTGGATGAATCTTCTGTCGAACCAGCTTGGAGTCAGGATAAGTCATTATTTCATGCTCAACAATTCTTGGGTCAATGCCTAGCATTTCCTCATAAGACCAGGCAAAAACACCATAGAACTCCATAAATAACTTAGTAGAAATTCAAATATCTTCGGGGGAGTATTTCGCTCCGACGAAAACATTCACCACAATGCCAGGGGTTTTGGAGATATCTATTGGAATCATAGTAGATATAATCGCCATATTACCCTTGGCATAAACTTTGTGCATAGCCAGAGAATTAATAGGACAAGACCTATCTCCATTCACGGTCAAAACAAATTATCCCACCTCTATTCTCCTTAACTAGGGAAGGAAATAAGATCTATGATGAAGATCATCCAAAGGTCTATCTGGACCAGTCAATGCCTCAAGAATCACCTCGTTGAAGGGAAAGACCAAGTGTAAAGGATCTTCAGTGGTAAGAGAACATTGAGCCCAAATAGGCTCAAGGAATGGATCTAAATCTTGTGGGGGAGTCAGATCGGGGTTGGCCGAATGTTTTTGGACAATGTTGTATACAACCTCAGCCATGGAAAAGGGCATGGCCATGCTAGGATTCCATGTCCCTTCCATTGAGGCCGATGGGGAAGGTAGATTCCATGGATCATCAAAGTAAGTCATTTGAACTGATGATACTTGAAAAATTGTATCCCTAGTATGTTCAGGAACAACAGGTATAAGATTAACATCACCAACGGGCAGTGGGTAGTCAAAAATTCCCATCAATGATGGGCACAAAACAACACCTAATTTGACAATACTGGGCTACAGATTATCAATCATCGGGACCATGGAAGTCCCCAATGAAGGGTCAATACAAGAGAAGGACAATTGGTCAATGGTCACAATCCATCCCTCATTCGAAAAACAAAAGACTCGAAAAATTGTAGCAAACATTGCATGCATTGCATAAGTCCAACTCCTTCCTAGCAACAAGTTGTATTCAAGAGGCACATCGACCACTTCAACTTTGACACACACCATTTTTCCTCCCAGCTAAATAGGGAAAGAGGGAATGATTCCATGTGGTCTGAATGATAGACCGCCGTATGTCGTAAGCAACATAGGCGATGAAGACAAAATAGGTTGGCCAATGCCCTTCCAACGCGCCAATGACATCACACAAATCGAGGCATCCTTGTCAACCACTATATGAAATATGTTTCGAGTAAAATATTTCTTGGTATAAGCCACTACTATCTGAAACGCAACGTGGTAAGGAAAATGGGGTTTCAAGTTGGTTGGATCAAGAATAATGGCTCCCAAGTTACATTTCCCTGGCGATCCCAAGGCAAATAACAAATCTTTTCTCTGTGAAGGGAAGCTCTAGGGGACTTCCAAAGATGACATTGTGCAAGGGGTCTATGCCAAATCTTCCACAACTGAGTAGTTCTATGCAACCCTCACGTTCAAATTATGTGAAGCCTTCATGAATGCACCTTTTGGGATGTGAGTCATCATTTCTCCCGATGTCTTCTCAATCTGGAGAGGATTCGATGGGTTTGTGTATTATTTTCCCTTTTCGATAGATTCCAACATTCCATAATATCGGGCCCTAGTTACTATATTAGTTTCAACTTTCATCATGTAAACATTTGCGGTCGGGTTTGTAGTTGTGGGGGGTACCTGACTGCCCCCTTCCATGCTCAAAGATGTTGAAGCTTGAGCCATTGTTTTCCCATGTGGAAATGGGTTTTTCAGCACAACAGTTTGTTGTTGCGTCAATAGCTTCTAATCTTCCGCAAGTCGAGGGCACAGATTATTCAGGTGGTATTCTGTGCAGAGTTTACACGGATACTTCGACTTTCTCTTCTCCATTTTTCCCTCGCCAACATTGTTAGTAGACATTTTGTCCCCATTACCATTTTTGTTTCGTTGTTTCTTCTTTCCCTTAGGTTGTTGGTTGGCCTTTGGTTTTGTAGACTGCACATTGTGTACTTCCGACACTTGGGTAGGGGGAACAAACAAACCTGATGTCTGGCTAGCCACATTCTGTTGTATCGACAATTGTTGCAATTGATTTGACAACAAATCAGTGGAATTTCGTTGCACTGATCCCACAATACCATCAACATGGGGTCCAAAAATTTTCTTGGCCTTATTGAGAATAGACCATGGCGTGTCTAGAAAAATATCATAGAGCATGTCATACTGAGAGTAGATCAGTTCAAGTTGTTGCGCTCTCATTATTGCCTCCTCCTCTGAAAACACTCCAGAAGTTTCTACGTCCTTGGAGACAACGAGCACCAAATACTTCAGGAACCACTCCAGCAAGAAGGCCGAAGGGATCTGGACCTTAATTAAGCTCTTTCGACGCCACCATTATTGGATATGACTTAAGATGTTGTCAGCCTTTGTCTTCTCAAATTTGTCCAAATATTCAGTGATAGCATTGTGTCTCATGGGTAACTAGAAATGGTTCAAGAAGACCATCGGCAACTCATTGAAGTAAGAATACCTTGAGCAGTCGAGCTCAATATACCATTTTGTGGCACCCTCGATAAGAGTGCATTGAAAAAGGCGCAACTGGATGGAGTCATCCCTTAGTAAGTTTGACGAGCACCATAGATGTAAAGTTGTCACATGATCACATGGATCCTCGCCAGGCTTGCCTTCTAATTTCAAAATATCTTAGGGAAACTTAGTTGGCATGGGGGGCCAATGCAAATCATGAAAAATTGGGTCATTTAATAATCTCGACAAGTCTAGAAGATGTAGTGTTGCAAGAAATGGTAGTTTAGGTTGAGTACTATGTACAAGAAAAGAGGGTCATGGATTTTGACTGGCACTAGGTTGCTGGGAAAAGTTGGATTGTTGGCCAGGGTTTTGGTAGAAATTGTGGCCTTGAACAACATATGGAAATTTTGTCTGTTGGGATATCATCGAATGACGCCCGTAATTGGATGACATAGCTTGTGCGGGGATTTATCCCTGCGTTGTGTTCCAAGTATTTTGGAAGGGGATGCCCCCAACCGATCCAACGGGCATGGGTACGGAGCATCGCCCGGGGTTCCATTGGGCATGGAATGGGTTTCCCCCGAACGAGATCTCTTGCAAGGGAAGTAATCCCTACCAAGGATTCCAAAGACCTTGAGTGGAGAAAAATTCAATCGTTGCTTCCTGTGCAGGAATAATACTCTACACCAGGGTTTTCCCCAGTCGAGACAACAACTGAAGAAAAAGTGTTGTTCCAAAACATGTAGAAAAAAGAGAACAACATAGATCCCACTGTTTTTGTGTAATATGAAGGTCCTAAACTGCCTACTCCAAACAATATGTAACTAGTGTTGGGCCCGATTGGATGTTGGAAAGCACTGTCAAGTGAGGGGGATGGAGGAGGTATGTGATCCCCACCGTAAGGGATAGCATTGAAAGGGACTGAAGTGCCCCCGATTGACACTTTCATGTGATCATTGAGCTCCCTGCCCCCAGACCCATGGTCTACAAGGTGGAGTAGGTAAGAACCAAGTTCGAATCAAATCTGGGCATCCGATATGAAAATGGAGGGTCCATCATGCTCTGAGTAAATGGAGCAGTGGTCGATGTCGATAATGGTAGTGGACCATTTCCCAAAGTAGAGGGAGTCGAGATCACTGTGTTATGGACTGGTGAAGGTGGAAGAGGAGGTAGGATGTCCCCTGTGGTTGTATATTTAATGGGAGTATGAGGACTCCGAGACGAAGTAACAACATTTTCTTCCATTGCATCTTGTAAAACTAACTAGCACTCAAAAGGTGTCACCTCAGGAGGGACAAATTGTACCAAGATCAGCACCGACAAGTCAGTGATCAGAGGGTTGGATAGCCTGAGAGATTCTTCCTCAAGGTAAAAAATGGTAGGTTCCTCTGGAGTAGAATAGTCTCCTCATGGAGTGTGCTCAGGAATAGATTCATGTGGCCTGTTCACTTCGAACGACCCTTGTTGGTCAAGTCTTCATCGTAATGGTGGTGGAGGTGGCTCCAATGGAACCGACAATGGGCCTTGAAGACTTTGCGACCAACAGAGATGTTGATATTCCACCTTGTGAAATGATCATCTAACAAAGTAAGGCTTAACTAGTGTTTAAACACCAAGCACACACCAAAATTTTCCTATAGACAAATCAAGAAGCTAACAATCTAGTAGGAAGGATATTTATGCCATTCAACACTAGAGAAACTAACTGGTGTAAGTGAAACTCGAACACGGCAGGACCCTTTGGGTATACTCTGTGAAGCATGATTCAACATCTACCCCAAGTCCTGCGGTATACCCTCACATTCACCCATGTAAGTCCCTAGAATATGGGAAACTAAGTTTCCAGATCACATTCAGTCACCAGGTGGGTACAGTCGACAGTCGGGCGGATCACAATGAGCAGGAAAACAAGTCTTAAACCTATCAAGGGTATCGAGAGAAAATTGTTTGGAAGACAATAGAGGATGTCGAATGGATTCAAGGTCCACGAAGATCTGTAGACAAATGAAGTCAATATTACTCACAAGACAGATCCTCAATATGTGTTCCCCACTACGTTAAGTCCGGATTTGGAGGGGTTATCTCCGATGCCTTTCCTCACACGACTTCGTGTTTATCCCCTGTGTTATAGGGGGGTCCTAGATAAATTTTATGACAATGGACTTAGACACTCCCTAAATCAGACTCCAATGTTTGATTTAACATCCTTGAAGAGTTTCCTCTCCAACCTAATTCAAGGCCCTAAAACCCTAAACTAGTGTGTTGATCTACAAAAAGAAGTCTAGTTTATTTTAGATTAATCGTTCTTTTTAAAGTCTTCATTTAATCACAAGGTATGGTGGTGAAACTAATTATGTTATAAAGAGATGAAAATAAGATAAAATTAAAGCACTTGAAAGAAAAATTACTTCAAATTGAGAGAAAAGCTTTATAACTAACTCTTTGTTACTCAAGTTTTCTTAACTAACTCTTCAATATATTGTAAAGAAAAATTAAAACCTACTTTCGCTTGACTACAAGCTACTTATGTTTCAATAAATCAAGAAAGAACTTGAAAGAAACACTATTTTTCCTTTTTACAAATAACCAACTCTAACTACTTTACCAAACTGAAAAGGAATTTTTTTTTTTTTAAATGCTTTACAGAGAAAAACTGAAATAAATATTTTTCTTTTTGCAAAGCAAGTAAAAGGATAAAATAAAAGTAAAACAAGACTGGAAAATACCTTTAGCCCACTACGGATCACAGGGATTCAATCAAGAAAACAAGAAGGAAGATCTACAACTCAACAGCTTGCTTAAAACCTTTGTAAAAGAGAAAACACAAGAAGATCAATAAAAACAAGTAAACAGAACTCTAAACCCAAGCTATGGCTATAAACAAATACTCTAGACTGATCCAAGAAAACCCTGAGAAGTGTGAACTTCAATCAGGAAAGAGGGAAACTCCCTCTTTTAAAAAAAAAATCTTGAAAAAGAGATGTGGGTTGTTGCATCAGTAGCCTTTGTATGTATGTAGGATGTCTTCTAAGAAGAGTGTGTATGTATGTGGGATGACTCAAGATAGGGCGCATACACCTCTATATATTTCCAAAAAAAGAAAAGATCGGGCAGTCTTACAGGGAAGGAAAAACTGGTATTACATCTGAAGGTGACCAAAATCCCTTGACATAATCAAAAAACTCGAAAGAAACTTGAAATCCAAAGAAACCAATCAAATAACCCAAAATCCCCTAAAAAATCCTAGAGGCTTCCCTAGTATGGTCGGCAGTTTTTCTAGTGGGAAAAACCCCCCTTTAACTACACCAGGGTTCAATATGTAGACCGAGTGAATAACCGTCTAAAAGATAATCAATTCTCTATACCACCCCAAACATACCAAAACTAATATAAATAAAGCAAAGAGAGAAGATATCGGGTAACTATACCTTTAATCCCACATCTGGTGAAGATCTCATTATGCTTGGAAGTTCCACTAAATGCATGTCTCCTCCTAGGGATGACCTGCATCCAAAGATAGGCAAACAAAGAACTACATGCATGCTATTCTATATATAAGTTAGGGTTAGATGTAAAATGTCAAGTATAAATCAATAAAAGTACTCAAGACACCATCATTTGGGACATGAAAATGTGATTCTTTTATTCATAATACAAAGATTATACCTTACAATCTGATTCGACCATCGTTCCACGAACCTGGTCCAGGCTCCTCTTTACCATGTTCCAAGTTCACCTTGAATGAACTTCTTCTCTCAACCTTTTTATCACCTCAATGGAAGGAAATGGGCTTTATGGAGGAAGAAGGGGCTAATGAGGGTATGTTGAGGCAATATCTCACAAAAGGCAACAATATCTTGTGCAAGGAGGGGAAGTTAAATTGGGCATAGTTTCACTGATCTTATGCTTATATTGGAAATGAGACCCCAACACCTCCTTTTATATTCCAAAAGGATGGTTTTTCGGTTGCGTGACAGGTTATAGCAGGTGGATTAGTTGGGAAACCTCCAATAGCCCGTGAATTTCAATGAATTCCTTGCAACATTTTACTTTTTGCGACTTTTGCAAGAATATGCGGGTTGTAATGGTGCAACATCCATATGTACGCGAGCTGTAGTGGTGCAATAGGCATATGTACGCCGACAATAATGGTGTAGGGCGCGTACATCTTCTAAAAAATGTTTTTTTAAGAAGATATTCTCAGCAGTGGTTTGGAAAAATATGCAATCAACAGGGCCAAGGCCATGTATGCATGAGTATGGCAATTTAGGGCTATAACACCTACCCCACCTTCTAGTGAGGATAGTGTGTAGAGGATCAAACCACTTATATTTTCATTGGATCAACCCCCCGTACCAATACGAAGAGTGTGTATAGGAGTATCCCACTGACATTTGCATTGGATCGATCCCACCTGCCAGTAAAGAGAGTGTGAAAATAAGAAGACCCGTACAAGGAGAGACTGAGCCAACCTATGTGTCCAATAAGGTATCTTTTGGAATATTCACCAATACTGAGAGGGGGGGGGTGAATCAATATTGAGCACTTTTACTATTGTTTACCACATTTAATCAAAACATGTAATCATCACTTTATCAATTAGTTATAACTTATGATTGCATTCAATATATCATGAATATATAACAATACATCACATCATATCAACAAATACATAGTACACCAAAATTTTACGTGGAAACCCAAATGGGAAAAAACCACAGAATGCTTTCTTATATATCAAACATTACATTCATAGGAAGCACCAACTTCCAAATTCTCCATCACCAACTGGAAGTAGTCACCAACCCCCTATTTACAACCTCCAACCTGAAGGAACCTACAACTCCCTAAATTCTCCAGCTCCAACTAGATGGAGTCTCCAACCCATTGTTTACAAGATCTAACCTGAAGGAAGCTACAACTCCCTAAATTCTAGAGCTACAACCCCTTGATTTATAGGCTCCAACCAAAAGGAAGCTCCAATTTCTTGTATTCTCCAAATCCAACCAAATGGAGGATACATCCCCCTTTCCTTACCCCTTCATTTTTCCTTGGAATATAAGTGTATACTCAACCTATCACCAACACTTTCCTTCACAGTCAACTTGTCACTGATAATAAATTTGTCATTGATAATCAACTTGTCACTAGCATCATCATCCAACTTGTGAATGTCCCTATCACTGATATTGATATCTCAAACTAAATCCAACCTATCACTGATACTGATACCTCATCATCAACATCATCATCGAAACCTATCACTGCTATTTGCATTGATATTGGTACCATCCATGTAACACACATGTGCCATATCCATAAACCATGTGCCAAGATATGCCTCAAACAAGTCCCATAATATCTATGAATCATGTACCAAAAGATGTACCTCAATTGTATATAATATCATTCATTATATGTCTCAACCATGCCATAAACCATGTACCATAATATGTACCTCAACCATATACTGTATCATTCATGATATATCTCCACCATGCCATAAACCATGTACCATAAGATGTACTTCAACCATATACCTTATCATTCATGATATGTCTCAACCATGCCATAAACCATGTACTATAAGATATAGAAAATACCATAAAATCAATGATCTACATCAACAATACACCTCAAAACATGTTCCAAAACATCCAAGATCTGCAGCCAACAACATACCTCAAGCATGGGCCAAGCATCATTGAAATTCCTCAAAAAATATGCCAGTACATTCCTTAAGCATGTTCCAAATCACCAAGAAACAAACCTAAAAAACACAAAGAGAACCATACCTTTCAATATGTGAGCAACTTGGTGCATACCATCATAGACCCTAATACCTTATTCATCTTCAATAGCAAGAAAATAACATCTTCATCAAACTTCACCTCAGTCTTGCGAGACTAGTTTTTGGATTAGTCACAAACCCTAACTTTCAACAAGGATAACTTTGTACCTATAATGAATAAAGGAATGAGTATTGTAGCAAATATTTTTCAATATTGTCTCTAAAATTCCTCGAAGTTTCATTCCTTGAAGTATCCCTGAAAAGGAGTTATAGAAAAAATGGCAGACCTTGTTGAATTCTAGTCTATTCTGGAGAACAAACTTGTAGAGCACGTCACACGCTGAATATTTGATATATGGTTCTGACACTCTCACACAACATACCAAGTATTGTACTCTTTCCAATTCAATTGGTCTCATGTAATTTGAATCCTCTATGAATAAGTTATGAATGTTTCTATAATAGCACTTGTTTGAGACTAGTTTTAGGACTAGTCAAAAACCCTCTCTTCCACATAGTGTATCTCCAAAAATACAATGACCCAGAAGTTGAAATGTTTACCACATGTACCATGATATATCTTCTCAAAATCCTCCTAATTTTTCTATTTGAATCACTCTAGAAAAAAAGTTATAGCGAAAATGGTAAGATGACCTTTAAATAACATACCTTAGAACACATTATCACAAGACTTCATCCTCCCTTGGATTTCCTCCCTTCTTCACCTCATATTCCCTCTTAAATTCACCTTGGATCTCCTTGATTACTTTAGATAAAAATACTTTATTTGATGTAATAAATGAACTCCTAGGTGCCTTATTTATACTAGATATGACACCCTCTTTTTAGGGTCGACTTGACCCAAATAAAATTCAAAATAATTTTTAATGATTATTCCATTAGGGATGACTTTACCAACAATATCCTTAATATTTATTTTAATATTCATTGCAATGGGGCTGACTTGTAACTTATTGTTTGTAACAAATTTTCTTCTTTTAATTAATTTGGGGTCGACTTGTTACAATTGTTACAATTGTTTAGGGATTCTTAACCATACTTTGGGGTTTCCATATTCAAGAGAGCATATCTCCTCAACCATGAGGAACCAGGTGGTGTAACACCTGCCATCAAAAACAACATGATGATGACTATCCATATATGAGGGTTTTGAATGCCCATTTCATGTTGTTCATCATTGTTTCCTCAAACAAATTTGAGCTTCATGACCACAACTCTGGGACCTATTAACCACTTAACCATACTTCCAAGGCCTCTTGTAGACTTCTTCAAAGGATCTTTCCATGAGGGTCATGCTTAGAGCTATGCCATAAGGGGACCACTTTAGAGACTTCTCCAAATACGACCATCACTTCTATATGCTTCTTCTAGGGTTGACTAGGGTTGAAATCAATGACAACCAATTATCCAACAATTTCCCCCTTTGGCATTAATGGAAACACCCATACTCCACCTGTGACCAATGCTCCTAATATTTCTCTCCTCATGTTTCTCTCACCCTTTGACATCGATGACAAAAGTTGACTCTCTTTGAGGTTGCTCCCCCTATCTTTGTGCTTCTGATATTTCTCTTCCCTTTTGATATCAAAGCAAAGAGTGACTCCCCCCGATAGTATACCTTTTCTGAACAATCTCTCCATGTCTTCATGTGCTTCCCCTATCTTCATGTCACTAATATTTGTGTTCTTGTTTTCTTCTTTCTCTTCTCCTTTGACATTAAGGGTAATTGCCTCTGATGATTAATTTCCCTATCTTCTTTTTCAAGACTCCATGTGGCTCAATATGGGGCTTCTTGTATATGATTTCTTTCCTATCTTCTGATTCTCTTTTTCCATTGGTGTTTCATGTTACTATAATATAGTGATGTATATGAAAAGCATTCATGTTAATATTAATTCACTATTTGACTTCAAGTCTTCAAGGCTTTTCATATTCATTGAACTGACATCAATGACATAATCAACCAACACTACTCTCTTGACAATATAACTCTTCCTGATAGTTTCTCTCTCTCTTGTTATGCCTTTCATTGATTTCCTTCTTGTAACTAGTTGGTTTCACCTTCTTTACTTCTGAGTCATATGATTTACAATGGGTCCATCTTCCTTTCTACAATTTCTTCTGAGATCATGCATTCATCCACTATCATGTATCCTCTCTGATTCATTTCAAGTATTATCTTCTAGACATGCCATATATCTTTCTCCATCTGTGTCGGGACTCAAAAATGCCGTATTTCCATCCACCTTTCCCTTCATCAGTCTTCACAATTCATCGCCCCATTAACCTTTCATGATACCATTTTCATAATTAAATATGGGTTAAACCTTATTATTTTCCAAATCATTTACTTTAGTATTAAAAGAGAATTTGTGATTAAATATCAGAAAATTGACATGTTTTCATATATATCTCAAAAATGTGTGAGTTTTATCATGTGTAGGAATATGTGAAGGATTAATTCAAAAGA
>SNQJ01S0052677.1:68172-78378 GCA_010110895.2 Picea sitchensis | reverse complement strand
TAAAGTTTATTTTATGTTAATTGGGTTTAGTTTGAGTGGTTGTGGGATGGAGTGTTATTTTCTCCATTCAAGTTTTACTCTTATAAGTAACATGTTAAGTTCATAATGAGTATATTGTTGTAAGGAAAGTTAAAAGTAATTACTTTCTCTTGTAAATGCACAAACATTGAAATAATAAAGTCGCATGACTCAAAATATGAGAAGTCATTATTTTTCAATAATTGTACTTATTGTATACTATTTAATGTGAGACATTTTGACCTAAGAGGGGTATCAGAGGAGATTTCCACAAGGAAGGAAGTTGGGAAGGGATTTTACTATGCTTGTGACATGTGGACATTCATGTGAGCAAAGCAATTGTGAGATTACCTCCCTATCTGAGTGAGTTTTAATGGTGCACCCTCCAATGGAAAAAAATCCATTATTTGTAACAAAAAAGTCCCTTGTACCTGAAAATCAAATTAAATTGATAACGTGCATGTGTTTTCTTTCTTTGCAAATACTTATTATGTAAAGCATGACGATTTTAAACTAGGGAAAATATTTCCTTACATGAGTTTCTTGAGCAATACACATTTGACATTCATGAATTGGTAAAGAATATTAACCACAACTAATGAATGTTGATATGAAAATAAACTTATCAAAATAAAATAGTAACAATAGTTAAACTTACAAGTGCATTACACATTCTTATGCATGTCAAAATGGTACTTTCAATGATTGCCTATTTTTTACTACCTTGGAAAAATAAACACAATTTTCACTAAAATGCACACCTTGGCCTACACAAGAACTTAAATAAACATATGAATATTGTCAAGTGTTCTTCATTACCTTCCTGACATTCCTACATAGTTATATCTTGAATTTGAGCCTTAAAACCCTCATGTTACAAATAAATCAAAATTAGCTTCTTTGACAAAGATTGCAAATCAGGTTGATATAGACTGGAAAAATGCATGTCGACTACTCAATATACCCAATTGATGAAAAAATACTAGGTTGGAGTCTTTCACATCAAGAACAATATCTCATATCCACTTTTCTTAATAAATTCTCCAATTCCCCAAACGAGATTTATCGAAGTGCCTACTTGGTTGCTTTTGACATTTTAAGTCAACTTTAGATAAACTCACACCAATGGCTAGATATCCACTTGCATCACCATATGACACTTAGAAATGAGTACTCATGATGTACCACTCCTCTCTATTAGCTTGAACCTCAACCAACATCCTAAAACTCTCTGTTGTTTGAAAAAATTAAGCTAATTGTTGGTTCATGATGAGGTGCCAAATTCTACTTGAATTATGATGCAAAAGAATCACTATCCCAGTCAGTTTTCTCGCATGAATGAATATGTATAGTACAGTCTAATAAGGAGAAACAACCTTTAGAAAGTATATTTTTCCTTAAGAGTGCATTCTTTGTGAATTTTGACTTGTATTTACCTTATTTTTGAGAAGTCAAGTTTACCGTTAACTTTTATAGACCTTTTAGGATTGGGCAATAAAGTATAACCATATGAGAATATGTGTTATCTCATCATGACTCCATGGAAACTTTAAATCATCTTGAGCCTATATACAAACCTTAACATGAAATTTTGTGATAATTTCTTTCTGATCCAGGTGGATATTGGTGGCCACCCACCTGTTCCAAATTCCAACTGGCTCATCTTGATAGTTGTCAGTTCCTCACGTTTCTATGTAACGAGGAAATTTATTTGTAATAGTGGGTTCTGCACTTACGGGGCTGTCCTGAAGTCCTACATAGCATCTAGGGGGATATTGGTGGCCGCCCACCTATTCCAACTGGCTTATTTTAGAATTTTTCATTTTAATACATCTTTCTATACTTCTGGGGCCGTTTTGGGGCTCTAAACATTGTTTTCTTGGCTTGTCACAGTCAAATTATAGACATAGTCATATTTTGACAGCACAATGTGTAGTTCTCAAAAAGACATTTCCAACGGGCTATCACGCGCCTAAAATAGAGATCGCATGCAAAAGTTACGACCCCGGGAAGTTAATGTACTAACTTACCCCAACAAGGCCCACATGACTTTTGGCTCTTCATCTCCTAGGGTTAGTTTTTTGGATGTCTAGGGTTTTGGCATTCATATTTATCATAAAAGGGCCTTCAGAGCCTCATTGTAATCATCTTCTTGCGAATGAGTGAAGTTGTCACATCTCTTGTCAGAGATAACGCTGCCACCATTCTAGCGAGTCTTGCACTCTGTATTTTTACAGTCTCTGTACATTTCTTTCATTAATAGAAATCATGTATTGTTGTATCTCTTTGTTTCTAGCAATTTTTATGAGTATTTCATTGTAATATCTCTGCTTTCATTTCATTCCGAAAATAATCCAGATCACTTTCATTCCTGAATATTACAGAATTAGTGAAAAACCTATCTTGGTAGGATTATATCTTGAAGGTGGAGAGTCTAGAAAATATGGCATATTGGTATTGTTAAGAAACTTATTTACATTGTTCAATAATATTTGGTTTACATTAGGAATTCATTTTTATAGGGTCAACATGCATTTTCTTAAGGCACTCAAACTTGATTTGTATTATATGTTAAAAAGGTAGATTGTTTGTATATTTGCACAACAAATAATTCTTGGCATGGGATTCAAATTGTGGAAATTTAGAAAAGTCAGGAAAGTTAAAATACACACTAATCAAATTTAAAATAAAATTCTGGAGCTTTATTGAGGCCTAGGTGTGCATTTGGATTAAAATGAGTGAAACAAGTCAAGTCATTTTTTTGGCAGATTTATTGTGAGCACCCGGAGATTCATTTGGAAACAGACCACATGGGTTTTGTGTCTAATGTTGGATGATTAAAATATATGATATTGGAGTTCATTGGCATGCCTTTAGATAGGTTCAACATGTATTTTTTTGAGCCTACTAAAAATGACACAACACTGCTTTTAATGCCTAAAATTGGATTTTGGAGTAACAGATGGCATTTTCATACATCATCAAAGCATCATAGCAATAAACCATATTTTCATATTTTATCACATAAATTAGGATCTCCCAAATACCATAAATTAGGATCTCCGAAATACCATAAGTGTGTAGTGCATTGATCCACATTGTAGCATTGATTAAAATTTCATCTATTACAAAATTACAATTGTCATAATTTAGGCTTCATCGTTCTGTAAAATGCACATCCTATGTAAATTATGCACTCATGAAGGGTCTAAAAATTTAGATAAATCTTGGTGCACACTAAGGTGCCAAATTCTACATCAATGATCTCCTTATCACTGAATAATTCATAAGGGCACCCTCTATTCACAAGTTTTCATGTTTAAGCACCAATTTTCAATTCCCCATAGCATTATACATTTCTCCAACATTTGTCCCTGGAAATGATTGGAATTTTGTAATTTTATTTAAGTGATAATACCATAAATACTCAAGAATCACAAACTTAGTAAAAATATGTCTTTTTTAGCAATTGGGTCATGAGAATGTTTAATAATTCTTAACTTTGTTCAAAGTGTATACTTTAGGTGAAATGGTACTCTCTAATAATCAACTGGCTCAATGGAATCCAATAAAAACATAAATGAAATCCATCACAAATAGGTTAATCAGTGTTAAACTATAATACTTTAAATGATCAAGTGTTAGGAGTATACTATTTTATAAAAGTTAGTGTATTTGATATGGTTGAGGGTTCTATGATAATTTACAAAAACTACTAAATATGAGTGAGGTATACTTTGTTTACACCCTTACAAGAAATTATAAAAAATATAGGTATCTCATTGCTAGTCTTGAGTAAAGACTATCCATGTTATTTTCAAGATTCAACTCAATTGTCTATAATCCAAGCCTCTTATAAATTTAAATGCAAAAACACTAAATAAATCTACATTCGAATTTTATGGAAAACCATAACCCTTTTCCTTTCTTGATGAAAGATTCATATAGACAATCTTGTTGCCTTTGTTTTCCTTTATATTCTTTACAATGGTCCATTATTTGTCATCTAATTTACACAGATCCTCTATCATGTCTTCTTGTCTCCGATTATTCTTATTTTTATAAGGGATTAATTCCTTTATTTATTTGTTATGATCTAATGTTTTTATTTTCCCCGGTAATGAATTAGGCTTCGGGGGCAATGAATTAAGCTTGAAGGAGATAATTATTGATTTAGTTTCATCCATGTTGATTTATAATTTCTTTGTCTTTTGAATAAGTCTCTTCTTTCGATAAATCTTTCATTTCATCTAAGTGATTGTTGTTTAACACATCATCTTCTTCAAGGATATATTTTATATTTTTTGGATGGATTTTCTACTCCTACTAAGTGGTAACATTCCTTCACATCCTTCTCCGAAATGTGTGTTTGAGTAATCCATTTCATGTTCCTATCCTTTGAATAATTTTGGGAATCCTTTTGTACTTAGTGTTTTGGATAAATTGTTTTTAAGTGTCTATATACATATAATTATATATTTAAAAGCTATTTGTTCATAGTTCAACTTTTTGCTTCATGTAAAAACATTTCTTTTTATGTATATTTCTTTAGAAAAAGTTGTTATGAGATTTGCAAGGTCTTCGATTAGATGGGTGTGGAGACCTTCGCCCAAGTCTTCAAGGAGACAGAACTTGGGGTTGCTCTGACACCCAAGTTGGAAAATTAGACGCCTTGAGCATGCAAATGCACCAAGGGAATTTCGAAAGTATGAAGCGACCAAGAGATTGGGGTACGCCGACATGAGGGGTGCACCGATCTCAAGGGGCACGATGGTTGACAAACACATGGGTTTGTTTGGGCGTTTAGGTCTGCGAAGGGGCGTGACTGGGTCTGTGAAGGGGTGACCAAGTCCGTGATGGGGTGCGGTGATTCGATTGGACATGGGTTTGCAAAGGGGCGTAAAACACCCAAAGGACGTGATGGTTTGTGATGGTGACCTTTGGAGTGCCTATAAGAGAACAAGGGCATACAACTAAATAAATCATCTTGGGAGAACAAATAGAGCAAGAAGAGATCTTTGGTTCTGAGGCAAACAAAGAGGGCAAGCTCCCTTAACGAGCCAAGGCACCTTGGGAGGACTTGTGCTACCTTGAGGTGGATTCGTTTGACAGAGTTGGGAGAGAATCTCTTGGGATAGTTTTGGGAAAGTCTAGAAACATAGGTTTGTTGGAGGCATGTGTGAGGCAGAACCAAATTTTTTTAAGTCTGAAGAAACAAAGAGACAACAAATCTGCGGTCATGGGCACGTCTGAGGTGCACCAGAAGAGGTTACATAGATGGTTGCAAAAAAGAGTCTTGGTGCGACGAATCTATTTATGAGTGTCTTGGTGAGGTGAGGCGAGTCAGTTGACTCTACTAAATTTGTAAAACGAGCCGGTAGTGCTCATGTTGTAACTATTTTACAATAACAAAGACTTAGTCGGGTGTTACACACGGTTCGTGCCGCCTGCACTATATCTATGCTTCTCTTTTCTATTTCGGTGTTGTTCTCTTGACTTCTAATGTTCATGGATGTATTATATATGACTAAGTGTTAATGTTGTTAACAAATGTCTAAGTATACAAGAGTTGCACTAGAGTAGGAGTGTGACTTGTCGGTAGCCTAGAACAGAGTATGGGTATGCTCTAGGTGAAGAGGCATAGTCCGGATGAAGTAACCTTGGTGTTGCCAAGCAACGGAGTGAGAAACGTCGTGGTCTTGCATGCCCTCAAGAGGTGCATGATCGCAAGGCACACTGTGGGGACGTGACAAATGGTAACAAAGCATATTCGTTGCAGGTTTTGGAGAAGGATTGGGGAGCTCTTCAGCACTATATCGAAGATAGATGGTATCAAAGTGGATTCGTTGCAGATTTTGATGAAGGGGTTAGTGAGCTCTTCACCAATATCTTGATGATAGATGGTAACAAAGAAGTTTGGTGATCTTCACTACTCTTGCAGTTAGAATAGTTGTGGTGGGGAGCACTTGTTGAGAAGGTCATTTGTTGTGAAGTCAGTTCAGTGGGAACGTTCACAAACTTGGTGAACTGTTCGATGGAGAAAAATTGTTCATCGCATAATTTTCATCAGAATTACGATAAAGGTTCGGTTGATGGTGCGATGGGAAAGTTGATATGGGTGCACACCTTGAGCATACTGAGAGAATAGTTTGTGGTGAAATGAAGCACTTGGATGGGGTGTGTGACTACAGAACTCATCGTAGATTCCATCACATAATTTTCCGCATAATTGATCACAGAGGCAGGCTTGGTTGGTTTGATTTATGATGAAAGTCAGTGTCAGACCTGTTGTGCACACCTTGGAGAGACCAAGCATAGAGTTCATTAAAGAACTGAGCACTTGGGAAAGCTTGGTGAATGCAGGATCTATTGCATGACTTGTTGCAGAGATAACTGCATAAGTGATCGCATAAGTGAAACACAGAGGGTGATCGTGAAGGGGGAGTAGTTCTGGGTTTCAACAAGGTGAAGTACTTGGGTACATTGGATGACCTGGGTGACCTAGAGCAGATCCACAACATGTAGTTGGTTGGGCATGTTTTCATCATGATGTCTCTATGTCGTGCATCGCCGAGAAAAAAAGTTTAGTTGAGCCAGGTTGTTGGATGAATGGGTAGCCCACAACCTTCATATGAGGTATCTCTTCGTAGAGCTACAACATCAGTTAGCAACAATATGACTTATCAGTTAGGCAGTGGATGCATGGTGCCTTGAATAATGGACTAAACCTTGTATCGTAGCAATGGTCTTGCAGGCTTGTGGAGTTGCGACTCGTGGTTGAGGTGATTTCATGGGGAGAGTTGGTTGCTTGGGAAAGAGAAGGTCCAAGACAATAGACTTAGAACATGATTGGAATGAACAATGTCGTTTTAAAGGTATGGTTGGTTTCAAGTTCTTACATTTCCTAAGTGCTTGAATGAGTTCTTTGAAGGGAATTCAGATGACTTAGTGGTTCAAGTGCAATCCGTTTCCATGGTGAAAACCGACAGACTTGAGGGTGACTCAAATGGTGCATAAGTTCCAAGAAGTCTTGTAGTAGTTTGGTATGATTTGGTTGGGAGAATGTAGAAAGATCTTGGGATACCTACTTGGATGAGTCATATGGTCAACTTAGGAATATCTAGATGCATCCATGGAGGTGGATTGGCGAAGTTGCTTAACTCTTTGATGAGGTGGGCTAGATAGGTCGTTGCGGTGAAGTGGGTAGTGAAGTCTGTTCGTGTCGAGTTGAGAGGATGGACGAAGAGCCTTAACCATATTTGTTCAATCATGTGATGACTTGACAGTCACGGCGACAGTGCCAGAGCTGGAAGCTTGCAGGGGGTGCAAGGCAATTTGTTCTAGGAGATGAATGGAGTCAACAAAGGAGTCGACCAAGAATTGTTGATAAACGACCTAAATGGGAAGAACACAAGCCAAGTGACTTGGGTGGTGTTCTCTCGCCTTTAGTATGAGACATTGGATGAGGCAGAGTGCACCTTGGTGACTTGCAGATGATTGTGCGATGACTAAGATATTTAGAGGGGATCGCTGGTTGAGGTTGGTCGAGTATTGATGCGAACATACCTAAGGCATGGAAGTTCTTTGAGGTGAATCATTCTACCTAAAACACTTTGGACAATTCATTGGGATGTTTGAGGAGTGAGGGTGTGTTGGCCACACTCATTGTAGATGTTTATTTATAGAGAGGTAAATTGATAGAAAGGAGGCCAATTGAGGACTTTCCTTCATTTGGAGGATTGTGTGGACATGAAGATTGCAACATGAAGAGATTACTTGGACATGGGTGTTTCTCTTGTGTTGGATAACATGGTTGAGGGTGAAGCCTAACCATTCCAAGGCATACAGAGGTAGACACAAAAACATGGCCAAATGATGAAGTAGTGAGGAAAAAGTAGTCTAGACGTATAGTTCTTGGGGAATATTATCTAACTATGCCATGAAGTGGATAGTGGAGTCAAGTTGCCGCATATGACTTTGTTTTTGGGAGACTTCATAGTGAAACGTGGTGAGGGTGACCTTGCCTTGGTCTGAGGGTTGTGCGGATGGACTAAATTGAGAAAGGAAGTGACCAATTTCTGCATGAGGGTGTGCAGCCTCAAGGAGTCTGACGGTTGGATTGGCCATTCAACTAATTCATGACTTGGGTAAGAAAAACAACATGACAAGGGGGTCAAGAGTACGTATGCGCCAATAGGTTCGAAATGCAACACTTAGAAATTTTGGAGGATCTCCATAACGAAAATCAAACGATGAAAACAATGATGAGGCAATGATCGAAACTTGCCTTAGTCTTTGGAGTTGGACAAAGTGACAAAGATTTGACAGAAAATATTAAGTTTAGGCATGAGGAAGGGCATTCTCATGAGTTAGGCACGACAATTGGACTTACTACCCAATTAGTCTAAGACATGGGGGAATTCAGTGTGCAGAGACATGGGAGAGTTGCCAGGTTGAAGTATGGGTGCAACAACAAGATCACAAGATTTCAACACTTCAGAAAATTTTTGAAGTGAAGTGGGCATCGGTTAGTTGTAGCAGGCATCGACAACAACAACGAAACTAAACAACAACAAGGAAACAACATCAAAACGAGATATCCCCGGATGGGGTGACATGTGCACATCCGCGGACACGCGGAAGGTTGTCGGGATGCCCATTTACGACATCAACCGGTGGGCACCCTGCCACTCTTAATTAGCCCATGGCCTGCACCCACCACCTTCAGTTGATGAGCCCTCTCGCGTGCGGGAGAGGTACTAGTCGACAGAGCACTATCCACACAGCGTTAATGGAAATGACGGTCACGACAATTTGGTGTTTTAACGTGGTAGAGCTGCATTTTCCCTTCGCAACGCTCATTCTCTCTGAACTGCAATCCCGACCTCCGCCAAGAATTGAGAAAGGAGCGGTCGAGCTGCAATTCCGNTTTTAAATATTTAGTTTTATTAATAAAGTTTATTTTATGTTAATTGGGTTTAGTTTGAGTGGTTGTGGGATGGAGTGTTATTTTCTCCATTCAAGTTTTACTCTTGTAAGTAACATGTTAAGTTCATATTGAGTATATTGTTGTAAGGAAAGTTAAAAGTAATTACTTTCTCTTGTAAATGCGCAAACATTGAAATAATAAAGCCGCATGACTCAAAATATGAGAAGTCATTATTTTTCGATAATTGTACTTATTGTATACTATTTAATGTGAGACATTTTGACCTAAGAGGGGTATCAGAGGATATTTCCACAAGGAAGGAGGTTGGGAAGGGATTTTACTATGCTTGTGACATGTGGACATTCATGTAAGAAAAACAATCGTGAGATTACCTCCCTATCTGAGTGAGTTGTAATGGTGCACCCTCCAATGGAAAAAAAATCCATTATTTGTAACAAAAAAGTCCCTTGTACATGAAAATCAAATTAAATTGATAACATGCATGTGTTTTCTTTCTTTGCAAATACTTATTATGTAAAGCATGAAGATTTTAAACTAGGGAAAACATTTCCTTACATGAGTTTCTTGAGCAATACACATTTGACATTCATGAATTGGTAAAGAATATTAACCACAACTAATGAATGTTGATATGAAAATAAACTTATCAAAATAAAATAGTAACAAGAGTTAAACTTACAAGTGCATTACACATGCTTATGCATGTCAAAATGGTACTTTCAATGATTGCCTATTTTTTACTACCTTGGAAAAATACACACAGTTTTCACTAAAATGCACACCTTGGCCTACACAAGCACTCAAATAAACATATGAATATTTTCAAGTGTTCTTCATTACCTTCCTGACATTCCTACATAGTTATATCTTGAATTTGAGCCTTAAAACCCTCATGTTACAAATAAATCAAAATTAGCTTCTTCGACAAAGATTGCAAATCAGGTTGATATAGACTAGAAAAATGCATGTCGACTACTCAATATACCAAATAGATGAAAAAATACTAGGTTGGAGTCTTTCACATCAAGAACAATATCTCATATCCAATTTTCTCAATAAATTCTCCAATTCCCCAAACGAGATTTATCGAAGTGCCTACTTGGTTTCTTTTGACATTTTAAGTCAACTTTAGATAAACTCACACTAATGGCTAGATATCCACTTGCATCACCATATGACACTTAGAAATGAGTACTCATGATGTACCACTCCTCTCTATTAGCTTGAACCTCAACCAA
>SNQJ01S0052677.1:0-21982 GCA_010110895.2 Picea sitchensis | reverse complement strand
GTTCTTAGGGGATGGTAGCACTATATAAAGGTGTTAAAGAAATGTAAGGGGACATGAAGTATTGTATTGTATTGTGAGTGGTATCTCAATAGGAGGATGCCCCCTCGAAGAGGCAAGTGAACAAGAGAGGATCCCTTCCATAATAGGATCCATTGTATGGTGTTTCCCTACCTCAAGGGTTTTCTCTATATTCTTGTGTTTATGTTATGGTGAATGGTTTATGGTTTATTCTCGGAATTATTGAAGTATATTTTTAGATCTGGTATAGGCACTTAACAATTGGTATCAAGGAACTTTCCTTGGCCAAAGAAGGGAAGAAAAGTTTTGCTCTTTTTGCATAAATTTTCTAGGGAAGAAAAAAAGGGTGACGAACTTCAGGTTCATATTTGAAGCTTTACAAGATGAATTTGGAAAAAAAAATTGGTTATTTGAATTCCTCTCAGAAAAATACCTAATTTCAAAAAAACAATTAGCCGAAACGGAGTCCGGGAAGTGAAGTTATGAGAATTTGACATTCAACAGTTTTTCAGGGTTTTTCCGAAAAAAGCCGCGATTTTCTGTAGTAATTTATTTTTAAACCCTAGTTTTTGTTGAATATTTTTTCCAAACTGCAAGATGTATTTTACAGGAAAAGATGACGGTCCTAGTATTGAAGAATTCTTAATGTCCCACAAGTCATAATGGAAAGGGCAGTGGAAATCTTTCGTAGACTGGGGTTTCAAATGTGATGCTCTCATATGGTGGAAATCATTTCACCATTCTGAGTGGATATCACTTTCTGAGGAACCACTTGAAAAATTACTTTTAGACAAGTGGTCTCATACAAAGAGTAAGGATAAAGACATCACCAAGAGTTTATTTTAATGTGATAAATCTATATTATAGGTTCATGGTTGTATTCATAAAGAAAATGTCATTGTTTCTATTAACCCTAGTTGCATGCATAATTTTATCAATGTTCAGTTGGTTAATAGATTGCAAGTTCCAGTAAAAAATATTCAAAGCACACAGGTTGAGGGTGAAAATGTTCAAATTTTTAAAGATTTGAAGATTACCATGGATAAATATGTTGCATTCAGATTTACTTATGCTATGGATATGGAATATGTGTTGCATTCAGATTTTTATGCTATGGATATGGATGAAGTGGATATTGTTTTGGGATATCCTTGGATAGAATCAGTGGGTACCATTAATATTAATGTTCAAAAGAAGTTTTTGAAGTTGTGGTACAAGAAAAATAAAATCACATTGCAGGATGTCTCTTAGTAAGAAATATGGGCCCATGGAAGCGAGCAAAGAAGTTATTGTCGAGTCTGAAGTTGAATCAAAGGCAGAGTCTACAGAAGGAGATGAAACAAAACTACAAGAAGGACATAATCATGAAGCTAAGGAGGTCATTGACTCAAAGGCACAAAGTGTTGTAGAATTGAAGAAAAAAGAACAAATTCCTACAGTTGTTGTATATCGCCATCCACATCATATAGATACACATTAGTCATCAAGGCAAATGCGTGTGCATCAACAGATTTATGCACTAGCAGGGCACCAGACAGGAAACCAATCAAGAGGTGCATGGAGTACTACTAGCACTACGGGAAGAGCTCAAGCTAAAAAACAATCCCATGGCAACCCCGACATGATGCAGAGCAAGATAAGGGTGTCAAGGAAACAGTTGGACATCATATTAATATTCCATAAGGATGGATGGTCGTACTTGGTACCAGTTGGATACATTGCTTAGCCAATCATATTGTATGGTTTCTTCTCGTGTTTCGAGGATGAAACATGTGAAGGGGGATGGAATGTAGTATACCTAGGGAGGTAATATGGGGTACCTAGGGAGGTACCCAATGGGGATGTGGTTATGTATTATTAGCATAATTCATTTAATATATGGGAATGTGGTCATTCAATGTAAGGTGGACTAGGTCCACTATATTAATAAAGGACCACTATGGTAGTTGGATGTAATAAATGTGAGAATGCTCTCTAGAAGTTTCCTAGGAGATAGAAAGAGCTATATAAAGAAGTGTAAGCAATGTAACAAACAATAGTGAAGAATATTGTCATTGTAACAAACAAGTGTTGCTTGAGGAGTGCATTCCTTCGTTAAGAAATAATATATGGTGTTACCCTACCTCAAGGGTTTTCTCTATATTCTCGTGTTCATGTTATGGTGAATGGTTTATGGTTTATTATTGGTCTTATTGAAGTATATTTGCAGTAATTTATTTTTCTAATTTTTTGGCGCTTTTCATGACGACAGTGGGACTGCAGAGATCATAAATTTTCACAGGGTGCTTAGATGGCTATTTCCTCTCAAACCCTCAAATAAATTCTACAAATTACTGAAGCATTCAAATCTCAATTGTATGACACATTGAATGACAGATTGGATGAATTTGTAGATGGCCTCACATACGACCTCAATGCTAGTTTTCGTAGTATTCAAGATTCATTGGATAGCATGCAGGAGAGGTTTCTTATGGTAGACATCAGGGATGAATATAATCAAGAAATATATGCTTGGTATGATTTTGAGGCTGATTGCGATGATTGGTAAATGGATAGTTGTCATTTCTAGGATGACAACCACTTCCATATTTTATTTGATGACTCTACTCCACCTTCTGTAGAGAACATCAATGTCCCACATCAGGAGCTAGTTATGATTACCAACGTTCAACCTGCATATTCTACAATGGTATTGTTCCTTCCAGATTCAACTTTGACCCTTTCCCACTATGTGGATGGATATTCTTATTTGGATCCACATGATAGGTGTCATTATTGGGAGCATCATTTTCAGTTTCTTATTGGGTGTCGATATCTTCCGTGTGGAGTTCACATGAGCACTTGGACATGGGACCCTGGTTTACAATGGAGGTTGGACTACTTCAGTATGGTGTCTTTGATTTCTCAATGGGACCCTGGTTCTCTAGTCTACTTCATCACTATGGTTCACACTTATCCATGGGACCCTGGTTCTCTAGTCTACTTCAAAACTATGGTACACACTTATCCATGGGACCCTAGTATATGGTTGTACATCAAGCGTTGAGGACAACGCTTTCATAAGGGGGATGGAATGTTAGGTAGCTAGAGAGGTAGTGTGGGAGGGGGGCAGAGGGCCCATAATGATAATGGCGGAGGCCATTCAATGTAAGGTGGACTAGGTCCACTACATTATTAAATAAATCCCACTATGGTAGTTAGATATAATAAATGAGTAGTTAGATATAATAAATGTAAGAGGACTTCTTAGAAGATTCCTCCTCTAAAATGTTCTTAGGTGATGGTAGCACTATATAAAGGTGTTCAAGCAATGTAAGGGGACATGAAGAGAAGTATTGTATTGTGAGTGGTATCTCAATAGGAGGATTCCCCCTCGAAGGGGCAAGTGAACATGAGAGGATCTCTTTCATACTAGGATCCATTGTATGGTGTTTCCCTACCCTAAGGGTTTGATAGTAATAAAAAACATTTTGCATATTGTTCTTCTATATCTGTTGTGTTTTTTTTTTATTCAGGTCTTTAGTTATTAACATATACAAAGTATCTCATATGGAGATTGATTGTAAGGAGTAGAAGGCTCCAAATATGACTGGACATTATAATAGAACTCACAATAGACTTGGTCAATGGATAATGAAGCCACCTTGACATGAAACATAATTCATTTGAAGTTTGACTCAAATTTTCATATTAAGACTTGGTATTCAACACCAAGCATATCTTGTAGAGACTATGAAGTTTTTTTAGACTCAGAAGAAATCAAGACTTAGATTAAGCCTGATCTCATAAAGGATCAGATGGGAAAAAAAATACATCTTTCAGGACTGACAGACATATGCCATGCGTTGAGAAGACTAGATTGTAGCTTCAGAGACCTCTAGGAGACATGAAATATCCTAAGAAGATTCCCTTGTTTCAATGACATAGGAGGAAGCCAGTCAAAATGACTGAGATATGGATGTTTCCTTGAGACTAGAAGGGAAGTCAATGGTGACTTCCAATATTGATCTAATGGGTCAAGCATGTTGCAGATAAAAATAAAGAGATGTAAAAATCCTAATTTGTGTCCATGGGATTCTCCCACCAAGAGGGAGAATAATATGACAATACACTTGCTCTAGTAATTGAAGAAATAGTTCCAGTGTTCGTGAAGACAGTAAAAAAAACCATGATTCTAATACAGTATGAGATTCAGAGGGAGCAGTCCTTGTATTTGAGATTGAGTTACCTCCATGAAAGAAGAAAATATACCTTCAGTATCAACCACTCTCAGTTTCAGATGAAGTTGTTTCCATGATATAATAGAGGAGCTACTCTCATAGTTCAACAACTACGATGAGAATAGAGTAGTCATTCTCAGCTTAAGAAATAGAAGTTGTAGGTGTAGAGTCCCAGTTTTAAAAGGAACAATTGTAGAAAAAGTAGAGGACATACTCTTAGGCAGTGAGACAAATAGTTCTTTGCAGAAAGAACATAGAACCAACACATGATTATACAGATTGAGTTGCAGCTGAGCATGTGTACTGTTAGCGATAAAAAAATGCACTGGTATTTTGCTTGAAAAATGATGCCTAATCATGCAGGGAACTTTTGACTACCTTCCTGAGCTCCAAATTCAGATTTGAAAGTAGTATTGGAAAGCTTAGGATTTCTAGATGGCGATCGACTATTCAAGCATGTAAAACAGACTCTCCACGACTTAGAAATTCGATTTTTCCCAAGGCAGTTTTTATTTAAAAAATCTGCGCTTTCACCAACTATTTTGCCTTGAATTTTGCTAGTTAGCTGGTGAAAGCTTTGCTTTTCACCAGCTAAAGGGTCGTATTTAGGGAAAATTAGCTGGTGAAACCTGTTACATGGCAGCAAGGTCGTATTTTTTCCCAGATTTGACTTTTTCTCAATCAAATCTTTCGAGGTTGGTTTCTAAAGATGCATAATAATTAAATACATCGGATTTAAGGTTTTATCTTGATGTATTTAATGTTGAAGAAGGTGGAACAGTGAAAATGGTGACTTAGTTCATGAGCAAAAAATTGTCTTTTTTGCCAAAGGTGGCAAATTCGAATTTCTTATGAAGATTCATCAGCCTTGGAAGGTCTTCTACATCTTTCAAAGAGTTTAGAGGATATGAAGGCTATTAGGATAGAGTTTGACTCCTTAGATAGGATCTTTTCCTATTTTGTTTTGACTTTCCATTTTTAGTATTCTAGATCCATTTTTATAGGATCTCATCCTATTTGGATTTGACTATTTTTAGCAAATCTGATCCATCTTTCAAGGATCTAGTTTTCATCTTGTAAGGCTATAAAGACAAAGGCATTTGGAGCACTAAAGGTCGATTTTGGATACAAAAAATGCCTTATTGTAAACAGACCTTTTGATGTTAATACAAATCACATGTTCCTCTCTCTATTGATGTCAAATTTCCACCTTCTTTCTGCACTTTAATTCATGTTGTTTTAGCTATAGATGATTGTTATCTCATTGGTTAGCTCATAACTGAATTAATAGTTTCTTTAGTGTTTATTAAACCCTACCTTGTGTACTTGGTTTATAAGCATTTGTTCTTCGCCCACTTCAAGTAATTAACTGATTATTAATCCTTGAGAGCACTGTTTCATTTGATTCTCATTTTAACTGTCTGTATATCATATTGTTGCTGAGTTATCCCAGGATTGGCCCATTGATCCACATACAGAAAAAAAAATTGACAGAGTTGCAAGATCCTTTGGTCTACAACCACAAAGGGTTTCTTGGAGTGATAACAAATTGGCTATTTACATTGCCAGGTAGAGGAGATTAAGCTCAGCTTCCTTGGGAGACCACAAGATCTAGTTTTGATGATGGGAAAAGCTTGGACATAATAAGGTTGTAATTACTCATCTGGTGACTCAATGAAGGACAGTTAATTAGCAGCTCCATAATATCAATGTCAAAGGTGTTTTACCCATCTTTTTATTTCGGTTTGCACCTCTTGACTTCTCAATAGTTCCCAGTTTCCCACATCCAGTTCCTTCTATAGATATTTGGGGAGATCACCTTCCAAGATTTACTTTCCCACATCCAGTTCCTTCTATAGATATTTGGGGAGATCACCTTCCAAGATTTGCAGAAAAGAAAGAAGACCATCCTTCTGATCATCTCATCAGATTTCATCAATGCATGGTTCAGTTAAATATTCATGATGAAGATGTGCTCATGAAGATGTTTATGTATTCGTTGGAAGGTGATGCTCGGGAATGGTATAAATCCTTGCCTTCTTCTAGTATATCTTCTTTAAAAGAATTTCATACAACTTTTCATCATCGTTGTGAAAGATTTTTTTCTCAGGAATTTCTTCTTGAACATTGTTGTGAAGAATATATATTGTACGATGAGGTTGAGAGTTCTCCTGATTCATTTTCATTTGATTATTGTACATCTGAAGATCTAATTATTCCAAGTACAAATCATATGAATCAAATATCTATTACTCAAAAAGAACTTCAAAATGGTGTAGGTAGTCCTCAACTTTCAGTTTTGCAGATGGAGGAAAATAACACCAGTCATAAGGAACATCAAGAAGATTATTTTTCTTCTTTTGCACTCTCTATTTCAGTTTTTGATGTGAAGGTTGTTGATGCTAAAGAAGATACCTTCCATAAAGATCTAAAGACTCTAGATGACCTCCATTTTGATATCAAATTTGTAGATACTTTTGACATCATATCAAATGTACCTATTGTTTCTAATTTGCATAAAGACCAAGTCATTTCATTTGAGATCACAGATAATAATGAACAATTTGACAGATCAACAAGTGATATTTTCATATCTATAGAAGATGATGAGGGCAGCCTACAGTTTCCAGATTTGTAGACAAAGAAAGATTTTAGCATATATGAAGAAGGAGATGGTGTGCTGGAAAGTTCAAATCAATAGTTGATTTTGTTTTCTCCTTCGATGGAGGTTGAATAGTTTTCTTTTACCACAGAGACTAGTGAAGGAAGCCAACAGCAGTTCAGTTCTCAGTTGGGACAGCAAGGAAACTATCAAGGAAGACATCTACCCACAAATAGAGAGCCAGTCATTGAAGAGCAGTCATTTTTCGTGAATCCAAATGCTTCTGATCTTGATTTTAGAGACCCGATGGATGATTTGATAGAATTATATATTTCAGACCCTTTGAAAGTTCCATATATCAATCATTCATCATTATCCATGGGTGAGTATGATTTTCTGGAAGCTTATTTATTACTGTTGATATTGATCAGGGGATCAAATTTTGCTCAATTTTCAAAGTGCTCGGAATGTGATGAAAACAGTGCCATTGCGTCCGTCTCGTCTTCCTGATTCCGGTGGTATATTTACTTTCGCGAACAGAGTCCGTATGGAGGAGATATCGCGATCTGTTCGCCAAGCCAAACAGGTAAAAATTTGGGATGCTGACTGTACCTATCCGTACAGTCCGTACGGCCACGTGGAGGGCCGTCCCATCATGATGATGTGGTATTTTGATGACATGGCATATTTGTATTGGATGGTGGTTTCCCAATGGAGTGTTGACACGTGTCATTTGCAGCCAATAATGTGTGGACACGTGGCCCAACCCATTGGCGCCACGTGTCCCTATCTGGTTGGTTTATATGGATGTATATATGTAAAATGATATGGAGGCCGTGGGGTTTGACCCCCGGACCTCCCCACAAGCCAAACGATTTCATAGCACTCCTATAACCAACATTCCCGCCAATGTTCCTTGTTAGTAAGGCGGGCCACATTATATTTAAAGTTGCATATTGTTTGTTTTGGAAAAGGGCGCGGGCCGGGGCCTAAGCCCTGACCCATGGTTCTATAGCATAACACATATAACCGTATGATTATATTACCCACGCGCAAAACCATATATATTATATGTGTAATGAATGGTGCGGTTGTAATATTTATGTGCACGGATAATGTTATAACCAAAGTTTAAAAAACTATGTATTGGTATATGCGTGGGGTTGGAATAACCCGTGAGTTTTGTGTTTAACCAAAGGTTTAAACCGCGCGGTTTCAACAGTTATGGTAGTTTAACTACTATTTCGCCCAGCCAAGGTTCTATGCGCCATATGACCCAGTACCGAGGCGGTTAGGGGATGGAGGCGCCTTAACCGTCCTATGGTTTGTACCGGTGCGCGGTTATGCACGGGACTGGGTTCTTTACGCTTAAATGAGCGTGTGTGCTATATTTGAAGCACAAGGGTGCGATTTTTAGAACCAGAGACAACAAAGTTGAAGGGGAAGACTTCAAGGAGGCTATTTTCTTCATTTTTCGACCGATTGAGGTGCCGAAAGAGCCCAGACAGGGGTTTTGGGACGTTGCGGAGCCATTGGAACAGTTGGTTTGTCATTTTGAGCATTGTAAGGCATGTTTTTGAGCACTTTGAGCAATTTAATAATAATGATCCATTGGAAGCTGGACCAGGAGATGTAGCCCAGAGTGGGGTGAACTCCTTTATCAAGTTGTTGTGTTTATGTGCTGATGTTCAATGATTTATGCTGCTGTCTATGTGTATTTCTACATAAGTAATCCTTAATTATGTGTTGCAAATTGATCCGGTTTCTTTAAAAACACATAACATTTCACTTGCAATATTTATTCAAGTTTTTCAAGTCTTCTTCATTTTTAGATCAGATATGTTTCAGTTATTTTCTATTAAGCAGTGATAGAGATGAAGTCATCACGGTTTTGAAGTTGCTCATATGGTTGTTATGGAAATTTGCGTTTACCTGACCAAATTTTAGATTTGGTTAGCAGTAGGAGTAGGCCGAGGAATAAGCTCCTCATACGAGGAATTAGATCTTTTTCAATTGTTGATTTCATGAATAAACAAAACAGACTGTAGGAAGACTACAGGTTTGTAGAGGGTACTGGTGACAGGATAGGTGTCCAAGAGGATGTAAGTATATTGAACTTGCTTGTTGTCCATAAGAAAACTAATGATATTAGCAAAACAACTGTGAAGATTGATTTATATGCAAATAGTTTGGTATGTAAAGCAAGCTTCAAACCAAATGCATACATCAATTATTATGTTCTAGGTGATATTGCTGCATCTGCAGCTGCTAATCTAGCATCCATGTCAGTTGAAGACAACAAATCTGTCAATAGAAGGGCATCTTTTAAAAAGACTCTTTCATCAACAATCTCAGAGCAAGTAAAAACGTTTTCAAAGGCACCTCTCAAATTTTGTTGTCCAAGTTATAAGAATAAATCAATGGAACCACCAAAGGAAAGATGTGGGTGGTGTGCTTCATGAAAATCGACTGTAAATTGTCGTAGAGCCTGCTTGCTGAATTTGGCTGCATGTAATCTCATGGCAGGTGTTGCAAATGTACCTGGTGGTCTTCGTCCAACAAAGAATGGAGAGGGTCATCTTCCTGCTGTTGCAGTGTATATACTATACATTGAAGATTGCTTATGTAGTTTAGTGTTTGGCCCATGGGAGAATCTGGACTATAGAAAACATTGACGCAATTGTCTTGAGCAAGCTTCAACAACAAAAGAAATCAGGGCATCTTTTCGGCTCATTGCATTAGCAACAGGTTGGACTAAACATGCAGATGAGTTTTCCCCTCAAATTTCTGCAAATCATATAGGCACAAGCTCTTTTGTCACAGCTGCAAAACAGGGAGGTAATGTAAAGCGACCTCTGAAAAAAAATTATCCCATAATGATTACCGCTTCAGAGGATGCCAAAGATTTTAATTTTTTTTATTGGTGCAAAGGTGGAAGGTACTTCAGTGCATCTTACCATGTGCGATAACAAAGCGAGCTAGACGCCAAGGTGGATTTATGAGAATACCTGAAATTCTTTATGCAGAAGGCTGTGATATCCCTAGAAGAAGTAGAAAGTATACTTGGCGTGCAGCTGTTGAAAGGGCTAAGAGTGTTTCGCATTTTTCAGTTCACGTTAGGTATCTTGATGATTATATTAAATGGAAGGATCTTGTATATCAAGAATACTATTGTCATGATGGTAAGGCTGTGGACAAAGAGGGCATTTCTTTCAGGAATGTTTCCTTCTGTGGGAAAAGATATGAAGGTGGCGAGGCTCAGTATTTATTAGAATTTGGGAATCAGAAATACATTCCAATCTGTGTTGTCAAACATGGTGGAAGATTTGAAGAGATTGAAGGCAGTGGAAACAAATACTGGTTGGGAGAGGTTCATGTTCCCCTGTATTTATTGAAAACCTTTGAAGAAAGAATTCTCCAGGATCATCCAAATAAGAATCTGGCAGCTTGGCAAATCGACACCTGGATACTTGAATTCTGCGTTTGAGGTTTTGTTTGGCGGTGAAAAACGTAAATCTTGGGCAGTTATATTATCGAACACCTGGCAGCCTGCGGGCTTTTGACAACTGCATATGAGATGTATCGACCTGAAAATTAAAAGAAAATATTTGAAACGAAAACATTGTATCAAGTCAACACATATGCCATGTCCAAGCTATAGGAGATCAAATGTTTCAAGCGCTGAGATTGACGAATTTGAGATTACATGTTTTTCAGTTTTTGTGTCAAATAAGAAGAACTGTTATTGACCAAGAGATTGAAATGATGTTCGTTGTAAGATGAAATAGTCACTCGTTAAGGACTGTTTGAAGAAGACGTCAATAAAAATCAATTGTCGAGGAGAGGTCGTTGTCGTGTGAGGGAGATCCACCATGAAATCTGCCAGCCGTATTGAAGGATCGATACCACTACTCACTGGAATTAGGTGATCACAAGAGAAATTCTTTAATCTTGTATATGAAAGGATAGCTGCCACTTTGCTGTTGTTTCTCCAAGAACCTTGTGATTTGATATTTTCAATATATATCATTTCCCAAGTAAACCCCGGATATTGGTTATCTGTTTTTCAAGGAATAGATATTGATTATTTGTGTTTCAAGGAATAGAAGTTACTACGGTTATGGCGATCACTGTTGCCTCTGCCAGAGGGAGGACACATGCTATAGTCAAGTCTGAGGAAACCACCAAAGTTCTAGCAGCAGAGACATTAAACAAAAAAGACTTCTAGATCAGAAGGCTTGTTCTTAGAAACCCCTTTTCTATTAATGTTAAAATCTTGTTGAGTGTTTTGTGGTTTTTCAGGAAGCAAAGTTTCTTGAGTCTGCATATTCCCTTGGAAATTTGCGTAGCAATAGTTCGCTTATGAAAAAATATACAATCGCCCAGATGCAAAAAATGGCCATGACCTTTTGATTGGCCTAAACTCCGTAAATGTATATTCAGTATCACTGAGGCAATAGTTACAAGTTCCTGGAGGCAAAGATGATCTCGTGCAGCTAAGTATGGAATATCGTGTTTTGATGGATACAGTGGAGACAACAAATAACAACTCTTGGGTAAATGTTGTTGTATTCAATTCATGTCAGACTTCACCTTGTTCAGATGGAACAAAAGAAAGCACCATGTACCGATTTGGATCAATTGGAAAGAATACCCAAAAAATTCATTGGTGTTGTATGGATATTGGTTCACGAGGTGCAATGATGCTCTTTAAAGAAATCGAGCAGGGTGAAGTGTTTGATTCAACACACTAGGCTGCTGGAAAACGAAAAGTCAAAGACCTCAAGCTGCCTGCAATGCTCTCATTTCAAGGTTGAAGTTATTCTGGAATTTTCAAAAGCATGGTTACAGATCTCACCATCCTACGTATGTTCAACACTTTTCTTCTTAATGAAGAGATTGCCACAACAGATGCCATGTCGATGTGAAAACAACATTTCTAGGGGAATTTGAAGCAGACATGTTACAGATAAAGAAGATTGTGAAAGATAACAAAAAACTTTGGAAAATAGCTAGATGATAAATTGTAAAGGCTGAATGATTCCATGCCCAATGCTAAAGGTGACTGGAACTACTAAGTTCTTGGAAACCTCGCAGGGAGGTCTCCATCCCAACTGGAGCCAATGTTAGCGATAAAAAACGCACTGGTATTTTGTTTGAAAAATGATGCCTAATCATGCAGGGAACTTTTGAATACCTTCCCAAGATCCAAATGCAGATTTGAAAGTACCATTGGAAATCTTAGGATTTCTAGATGTCGATCGACTAGTCCAGCATGTAAAACGGACTCTCCACGACTTAGAAATTTGATTTTTCCCAAGGCAGTTTTTGTTTAAAAAAGATGCGCTTTCACCAGCTTTTCCACCTTGAATTTTGCTAGTTAGCTGGTGAAAGCTTTGCTTTTCACCAGCTAAAGGGTCATATTTAGGAAAAATTAGCTGGTGAAACCTGTTACATGGCAGCAAGGTCGTATTTTTGCCCAGATTTGACTTTTTCTCAATCAAATCTTTCGAGGTTGGTTTCTAAAGATGCATAATAATTAAATACATCAGATTTAAGGTTTTATCTTGATGTATTTAATGTTTAAGAAGGTGGAAAAGTGAAAATGGTGACTTAGTTCATGAGGACAAAATTGTCTTTTTGCCAAAGGTGGCAAATTCGAATTTATTATGAAGATTCATCAGCCTTGGAAGGTCTTCTACATCTGTCAAAGAGTTTAGAGGATATGAAGGATATTAAGATAGAGTTTGACTCCTTAGATAGGATATTTTCCTACTTTTTTTTGACTTTCCATTTTTAATATTCTAGATCCATTTTTATAGGATCTCATCCTACACTTGTTGTATCTATTTGGATTTGACTATTTTTAGCAAATCTGATCCATCTTTCAAGGATCTAGTTTCCATCTTGTAAGGTTATAAAGACAAATACATTTGGAGCACTAAAGGTCAATTTTTGATACAAAAAATGCCTTATTGTAAACATAACTTTTGATGTTAATACAAATCATAGGTTCCTCTCTCTATTGATGTCAGTTTTCCACCTTCTTTCTGCACTTTAATTCCTGTTGTTTTAGCTATAGATGATTGTTATCTCATTGGTTAGCTCATAACTGAATTAATAATTTCTTCAGTGTTTATTAAACCCTACCTTGTGTACTTGGTTTATAAGCATTTGTTCTTCGCCCACTTCAAGTAATTAACTAATTATTAATCCTTGAGAGAATTGTTTCATTTGATTCTCATTTTGACTGTCTGTATATCATATTGCTGCTAAGTTATCCCATTGATCCACATACACAAAACACAAAAAACATTTTGACTTGAAGCTACCAAGCACCTTTGGTCTACAACCACAAAGGGTTTCTTGGAGTGATAACATGTACCATGTTGGTACAATGTGATGTGAAAACTTTGGTTTCAAAGTATAGGACATGAAGAGTCATGTATGTAAGTCGAAGAAAGATCCAAGAGATTGGTATGGTTGATAGTTTTCTGATGAGCTTGGGATTTACCGAGAGTAAATTTGATCCCAACCTTTACTTCAAGATTGAGAATGATGTACCAGTTATATTACTGTTATATGTGGATGACTTATTCTTGAAAGATGAATAAAAAATCATCACAGTTTGTAAGAAGAATCTTGCCGCTGAATTTGAATTGAGGACCTAGGACCGATGCACTATTTCTTAGGTCTTGAAGTATGGTAGAGCCAAGATGAGATTTTTCTTAATCAAGGAAAGTATGCTGTGAAAATTCTAAAGAGATTCGACATGATGGATTATAGATCCATGTCCACTCCTATGGAGACGAATCTGAAGTTATTGGCTGATACTTCGTCATAAATAGTTGATGTTACTCTATACAGAAAGATGATTGGTTCGTTGATGTATCTGAAAAATACCAAACCAGATATATGCTTTGTTGTGAACACCTTGAGTCAGTATCTGGTGGAGCCTAGACATGTTCACCTTGTAGCTGCAAAGAATGTGATGAGATACCTTAAGGGTACGTTGGACTATGGCCTCTATTATACTGGAGATTGTGACTTCATATTATATGGCTATACTGATTCAGATTGGGCTGAAAGTGATTTAGACAGAAAAAACACTTCAGGATGTTGTTTCAGTTTGGGGTCAGCCATGACTTCATGGAAAATAAGTAAGCAATCCAGTATTTCTCTTAGTACGACAAAAGAGGAGTACATTGCAACATACTTCGCCAATTGTGAAGTCATATGGCTTCAAAATTTGTTGACAGGTCTATTTTGACCTATAAATGGATGCTATCGTGATCTTTTGTGATAACCAGAGTTGCATAAACATGACAAAGAACCTAGTGTCCATGATAAAATGAATCACATTGAGATATAGTACCATTACATTCATGATATGGTGTATAAGGAAGTTGTGAAGCTCCAATATGTTGGCATAGATGAGCAGGTAGAAGATGTGTCGACTAAGCCTCTATCTCGTGTGAAGTTTATGTACTTTTGAGATAATCTTTGTGTATTCTGAAAGGACTTCCCTTGAAAGGGGGAGTGATGTTGATGACACTATGGTATCCTGACGAACACCAGGTAGATCAATTAGGATTTTATATCCTAGGGGGTTGATCATCCCTGGGAAGATATTGAAGGTCTGGTAATGATGGTCTGTTAGAGAACCTGTGCATGTATATAACAACTTTGGTCAGTAGTGGTAGCTCAGTTAGGATTTTATATCATAGGGAATCTTATGATTCTTGGGTAGATGCCCAAGGTTCGGTAAGGATGGTCTGTCAGAGTACCACATGGTAGCTTGTTAGGATTTTATATCCTAGGGAATCTTATGATTCCTAGGAAGATCCCAAAGGTCCGGTAAGGATGATCTGTCAGAGTACCAAAGATGTTGTTGATCCACCTACCTCATTATGTTGCCACATATTGATGTTGATGTTCGAGCTTCGTGTTGTTGATGATGTTGATGTTCCAACTTCATGTTGTTGTTGATGATAATGTTATTCCAACTTCGTGCTGTTGATGTTGTTGTTCTAGCTTCGTTTTGTTGATGTTGATGTTCCAGTTTCATGTTGTTGTTGATGACGATGTTACTCCATACCCACGCTGCAAATGATGACAATGCTCAGTTTCTATTGATGTTGATGATGAGAAAAATGTTCGATGATCTATAGATATGACCGATAATGTTCCCGATGTTGATGACGATGTCCCCTCCTCTTGATGATGTATTGAGTCCAGTCAGTTGTTATTCATGTTGTCAGTAGAATACCCTTCTTGTTAAGGGGGAGTGTTCAATTATAGTAACTTTGAAGAATATTCCACCAGAGAGAGAGTTGAATAATATTATTATATTATATTTAATTAGGCCCTATTGTGCCTTGTCAGTTAATTGTAAATTAAGAGGGTAAAGGTTAAGAACCTTTTTACTTGCTTATGATTTTCGAAAAATTGTCAATGATCAATATTATCTAGGACAGATGGTCCAAATAATGTATCAATGATAATTTCCTTGGACATGGTAGTTTCCAAAGTTTGATTGGATAAAGCATGGACAACTAAGGAATATGCTAGGTCATTTTGATTTCTCTGGATAAATTTGATAGTGAAAGATTCAAATTTATCAATAATTTTCATTACTGCTTCCTTTTAATGTTGTAACCTATTGTCCTTGGTTGAATATACATCTTTGACTTGAAGGAAAATAAGTTCTGAATCACCAATTTTTTTTTTTTTTTCACTCCTAAGTATTTGGCTATTCCAACCCCTAAGAGTAATGTGTTGTATTCGACAACGTTGTTGGTGGCCTCAAACTCTGATCTATATGAAAATTTAAGGTTTCTCTTTTAGGGTGAGATCAAATCAATGCCAACCCCATTCCCTAATTGATATTGATCCTTGTAAAAGTACATAGTCCAAATTTCCTCATGGGTCTCTTCTTCAATGAAATTAGGAGCTAGGGAATGAGAAAGTATGTCATAATTTCCCAAATTATCATCCAACATGCAAGAAAAATAAATCATAGGGTCTCTAGGGTATTCCACGTGGTACTTCCTAAGTCATTCATTGTGCAAAATCACGAGTCTCCCCTCACAAGAAGGTAAAGTGGCATAAGATAAGTCCATTTGGAGAGAACCACCTAGATCATGAGAACATTTTCTTGACAATAACATACCCCGTGAATCAGGAATATCAATTACCACTATATCCATTAATACTTTAATTTCATTCTTAGCTACCAGATATACAAGTAAATTCTTAATAACACTGTAAACCTTAACTTCTTTATCATCCATGACGTAAATGTTCCTATAAGGTCGTTTTGTATTAAGGAAATGCTATTGCATAACACTAAGAGGTATAATGATGTAGGAGAACCCCCCTCCCCCAAATCAAAGTTAAAATTTGGAAGCTTCGAGAAGGCATAGTGTGGCCTTGACGATGCATTTTTTTTTGAAAAGTGTGTAAACGATAGGGTTTGTTTTGATATTTTGATAGATATTAGTGATTTGGTTGAGGATAGATCAAATATTTTCATGATCCGATCATTATTGTATTTGTTCTCTATATAATGTAAGCCTTTCGAGTGTTTGAGAGGGGCATAATACAATGTAAACCAGGGCAAGGGAACCTGGCCCTTAGAGGCCATATTTGTATTCGAACTCGATTCAATATGAATGAAAATTTGTGTATTTTCCCTGTGGTTTTCTATGTTATTATGTTAATGCATATGAGTGTGTGATCACGATCAAGAGTTGCAAGTTTGAGGCATAACAAGAAGCTCCACCATCAATCATTGAAAGGATCAACGATGATCCTTTAAATAATGATATCGAGGAGTATGGAATCATGGAGATCTAGTCATTCATCTTAGTCCAATATCGACGACCATTAAGTGTGTGGAGAATTAGAGTTGTGTGGCAATTATTTAACCAGATGAGATGAATAAGTGATGGTGTAGAGTTTGAAGGATAGAGTCGTTGGTCCATTTCCCTGGTGATTCGGGGGTCCGATCACCTAGTATCCCGGTTCCCAATGGTCGATGCAGAGTATGGTCGATGGTCCACTACCCAGTATGCCCGAAACATTGGTAGTCCAACCTATCATATCAGATCTATCGGATTGGGTTGGAATATGGTGGTAAAATATTATGATGGAAGGGTTGATTTCCCCCATTTGTAATTAATTATTAATTATGTTCACCATGTTAGGGCATGGGAACAATGTAAATGTATATTTTGTTTATATTTCCAATGCCCGAATATGGGGGTGAATCCTTGAAGTAATGGCCATGATATCACTAGAGGAAAGAGGGAGAAAACTATATAGAGGGTTCATTATGTCAAAATAACCCAAAAATTCTCCTTGTTGGAAATAACAAACCTCCTCCGAATCCCAAGGAAAATAATCAATTAATGAAAGAAGGAACGGTGGTTGAACAATCAACTACCCCCATGAATGGAGGCATGGAGGGTCTGGTTGGGGAGACAAAAAACTATCATCCTTAAGTACCACAGAGGGAAGTTTTTCCTAGAATCCCAGACCAACCCGAGTTTCCTTTTGACAAAAGGAACAAGATAGGTCCAGAACCTTCCCGAGGAGGAGAACAACATAAAGAATATAAACACGTAGGAAAATAAGACAAGGGGAGATACACCAAGAAGGGAATGCATGACCAAGAAGAGCACGTGAGGATATCCAGCTGAAAAGAAGAACTAAAATATTGATAATTTGTTCTGGTTACTGGAGAGAACAAGAGAAAATATCTTCGAGAATTTACAGGAGAACGTGACCTGAGTAGGAGATTGGGAGCTTGATGCTAAGGAGGCATCTAATAAACCTTGTAGAAACCATGACAGAGAAAGAACCTCTAAGAAACTGTGAAAGTTCCTTAATGATATCATGGCTTGGCACGAGGGTGGCCAGAGCGCTAAGAATAAATTCCTCTAAGCCTATGGTTGGGTGGAAAGGTGAACACCCACAATTAGGCGGTTGGTGACCAACTAAAATATATAAGTATTTTTATGCATGTATACTATAATTGAAATGCATGATTTAGTTATCTCTAAATGTGATAACTTGTGCCTTGCGTGAAATTGATGATAATGGTGTTTATTGTCCTTCTATAAAATATTGCGTTTGAATGATTGTAAGGTAGTAATCTTGGCCTTTGGTCCAGTTGGAAAAACCCTCGAGGTTTTTTCCCCAGGGAGTTACCTCATAGTTCTAGAGTTGGAGAAGACTTTATGGGATTTCCACAGTCTCTTTGATTCCTTGAGATTACCCTATCCTTGAATTAGAACTTATGTCCAGTGACTGGAAGGTGCATCCTTCAACCTAGTCGCCCAGAAGATCACAGGTTCATTCCTCAACCTTAATCAAATCTTGGCTAAAGGCTTAGTGTAGCCCTTGGAATTCGATAAGGTTCCATATGACCCAGGGTTGGAAACCCCTCACTAGGATGAAAGGAGGGAAGCTATCCTGGCTTCAGAACCTCAGGAATTCAGAGCTACGAGACAAACGACTTCACAAACCTAGAAAACATTCAAATTTCAGAGTCGTGAAATGATGAGGGTCGTGGATCTTGGAATCCATTGGAAATCTCTCTTAGTCATTAGATCGAACCTAGTGAAGGGGTAGCGTTAAGAACTTTGGTGAAGTCCCACTTCGGGAGAATAGAGTTGGCATAACGCCAAAAATCCTGAATGTCAGAATTGCAGAGTTAATCTGGGTCGTTGATATTAGAGGGACGCATGTCCTCAAATCAACGACTATCCAGAAGTCTGTTTATCTGACGATATCAAATTGTAAACATAAGAGCGTGCAAGCTTCACGAAGCTCCAAAGGTCGGAGAAAATACTTGTTGTTGGCATCAGGTGCATGTGGCGACATATCGATTTTGGTTCGGAGTTGGACACTCCGAAAGATCTGAGGTGTGTTGCAATTTGGGTCAAGAACTCTCGAATGTCAGAGTAGATCTTGACCGCCCATTGTAGAGTGCACTTGGACCGTTGATTAGAATTCTCTACATGTTTGGAGTTTAGAACTCTGGAAGGAAGTGTGGTTCAAGGATAATAAATGTGAACCATAGATATAGAGACCCTTCGAGATCTCTCTTGACTGTTAGATCTATACCATGGTCAACCTGAAATTGACCACTCTGGTAGCAAGGACAAAGTCACACCATGAACTCCCCTAACGTCAAAGTTACGTAGTAACAGAGGCCTTAGATCCAGGGATTATGTGGACACACCTTGACCATGAGATCAAAAGGCTTTGAAGGTCATCATTACAGGATGATGTGGCAAGCTTATGTCACCCAGGGTGACATGGACCCATGAATGACATGCCACGTTTCACCTAGATTTGTACGTTTTGCAGACCTTATATGTCCATTAAAACGTGACACGTGTCACCCTTTTATGAGGACATGTGTCACCCTTGTCCTTGGTCATGTGTCATCCCCCTGGCACATGAATGCTTGGCCAAAAGGTTGGTGAAGTATTCGAGACTTCAGGAGTTCGAGACTCCGAAGGATTGGGGTGTAGTATTGTGGATAAGCCGAAATGTCTGAAGGCCGGAGCCACATGGAGATATTTCAGGCTCCTTTGGGAGTTTAGGATTTTGGGACTCCAAAGGATTTGCACATAGAAAGAAAAAGGGTTGTTCAATGCTGAAGTGTCGAACATCGAATTCCCCTATAGCTTACGTGTCAAATGAAGATCAAACCCCACATTTGGATTGGACAGTGGATGGAATTTCCCTGTGTATGTAGGAGATTGAGGATGATATGAATGAGATGGATCCACGTGGCCCTGAACTAATATCGCTCAAAGAACTTAGGGATGCCATAAATTTCAATCCAAAGCTTGGATTTGAGCCTGATAGTAGTCATTGGAAATATATGATTGAGTAGAAGAGGATGGAGACCTCAGAAAGAGGATTCAATATGTTTAAGGAAATAATTTTTTTTATGCCCCATTCCTTAAAATGGTATTCAAGGGGTCGGGTTTGTTACAAATTGGTATCAGAGCATGGCAACAACACTTGGCCTGCTTGGGCTCACGAAAGAGTCAAGTCATTTTCTTTCTTAGAAAACTTTAAGGGAGAGGGCATACTACCCTACCTTATATAGAAGAGAATGATTCAGAAGTAGGCTTGGATGGGCCAGAGAAAAATCATAAAACTATTTTACCAAGGCTAAAATGAGGCTGCTCCGAGTATCATTGTCGTATGAAAGTTGTCTACATAAGTTCATTGAAGGATGTAGATTAAAATTCAATTGGGATTTTACCCAACGAGATTGAATCATGCTATTATGTGGCGAAGGAATCCTATGATTTCTTTTGGGAAATGATATCTGATCCTACAGGAGTGGGATTATGTTGATGGGAACTAATAGAAAGACTTGGATGTGAATGGATTGAAAGGATCCGTAGTAGTAATAATTACTGCTTTTATGAAGGATTAAACCTTGTATATGTGTATGATCCCTCATGATCAGAGGATTGATGGAAGTGGTAAGGTAAATTTACTTGACCTATAATGAATGAAAATTGTTGTTGGAATAACCCAGTAGGCAAGTAAAAAGGAAACCTAGAGATTGAGAAAAAATTTCATGAAAGTAGGAGTGAAGTGACAAGAGCGAGTTCAAAATCTCATGGTTTTTCTAGGGTAGTGTGTAACCCTATTAACGCAAGGATGTGTCTATACAAGAGGAATGGGTCTGGTGACCATTCTCTGAAAAGGGAAATCATGTGCAACTCTCGGGTTTCGAAGGGAACTGAGAAACGAATTTTGTTTCTGGGTACAAGAATTGTTGGGCAGGGTTTTTCTAATCAAGCTGATAAACAAAGCTGTAGAAATATGGAGTGATTGAGTGAGAAATCGAAACATCTTCCTTTGCTTGGTGGATAGGAAACTAATTTGCCAGAATTACTGTGGAAGGAGGAGACTGACCTTCGTGTCTGACTGTTGCTAAATAGAAGGAAGAATTCTAGGTGTAATGGTTAAGACTGATTATGATCTAAAGATACTCTGGAGTTCTGAACTAGAATACTTAGTAAGTAACATACTTCAAAATTGTATTTGGGATTTAATGGAATAGTCCAAATGTTATTATACATTAAAATTTATTATAAATAAGGTAAAATGGTTGATTAAATGTTGATCCTGAATGTGGTAAAGGAAGTGTTAGGGCACTCCTAGATGCCTAATGGGTCAGATTGACATTCAGTGGTGGATAGTAGCCATATAGATAAAGTTGGACCCTAGTGAGGGGAATATAGAAAAGGATTTCCTTGATCGAAATGTCTACTGAACAAAACCAATTAGAAGCTAGATTGGTTGATTTGTTACCCTGGGCATGGTTATAATTTCCTAGACTGTATTTATGAGTGGGAAATGCTTTCATGGAAGTTGAGGCAAGAGTGTTTTCTTGCTAGTTGTTATCATGTAGAAAGGGAAACATAGTTATGACTATGTCCGTTAAACTTCCAGGTGGATATCATGTGAATCAGTGCAAGTTCCCAACCAAGAGGGAAGCTCAATGTTGAGTATCTCTATGGAACGTGTCATGAAAATGGCAGTAAGATCATTGGGAGAAGGATATGGAATTTTTATATGTCCATGAAGGACATGGAAAGGGGTACAAGCAATAAGCTTTCATGATGAATGTTTAGCTATGTTTGTATATTCTTGAGTGCATGAATTTGATGTAATGTGAGGTTGCTTGATATGAAGACTGATATTAATACCTAGTAGATATGAAGGATATTAAATGTGAAAGTGATGCATATATATGATGTATGAGAATATGTATACTAAAGGCACGATGTAATTGCCTAAATGAGTGACATGTAAGGTAAGAGTTTCACTTGCCAAGATTGAATGAATACCATGGATGCATGGCCGACTCTATTCTGAAGAGTCATGAAAGTTTGATTTTGAATGATAGCTTGAGGGGAATGTGTTCCATTTCCTCAGGAAGGGATAGTATAAACAACTCAAAGAGTAAATGAGAAAGGATGCTCTGTTGTCATGATAACATGAAACATGATTATTCCTTTGAGGACTGCATGAAAACAATTGTGAACAAATAATGAGTTAAATGATTTATGATTATGCATGTGGTTAAGTGCATCAT
>SNQJ01S0052676.1:26195-71850 GCA_010110895.2 Picea sitchensis | reverse complement strand
TCATCTCTTTTGTAATCATTCCTTCTTTCTGGTATCCTAGTCCACTTCTCATCAACTGTCTGTGTAGCTCTTTCTTCAATCTTCTTGTTGGTATTTGCATCTTCTTTGTATGAAGTTTCACCCATGCATCCAAGATGTGTTAAGTCTTTTGGCACGTGAGAGTTTATTATGCTCTTCCTCAATGAGACAACTTCTTGTTCAAGTTTTTCACAATCTTCTTCTTTCTTCATCATTTGGACATTCCTTACTTCTCCTATTCTTCTTTCTTCTTCGAGTAGAGTTTTCAAGGAAATGGTTTCTTCTCTTAGTTTCTAAAAGTCTTCAAATTGTTTCTTCAAGCTTACAACTGTCTTTTCACAACTACCCAATTCACTTCTTAGTTTTCTTTGCGTGTCTTTGAGCTTGCTATTTTCAATCTCAACATGCTTAAAAATTTTAAGATTCTCATCTTCTTGTTGAATAATTTTTTCTTCATGATTTTCTTCTTCTTCATTGGAATTTTCTTCTTCAGTGTCATTTCTTTCAACCCTTGGATGAGGACATTCAAATTCAACATGACCTACTCCTTCGCAATTAAAGCAAAAGAACTGACCTCTATTTTCTTCTTTGAAATCTGAGATGTTGTAATTTGCTTCAACTTCTTCTTCTTCTTCTTCTTCTACTTCTTCCCTTACATAAAGGTCTTTTATCTTGTCCCAAATCTATTTTTCTTCTTCTTCTTCTACTCTTCCCTTGCATAAAGGTCTTTTATCTTGTCCCAAATCTATTTTGATGATGCACATGATCCCACCTTTGATTCTTCATATTGAATTTGTCAACCGATCCAGGATGGTATCTATTGCAAGATACCAGATGTATAAAATATGCAGAACAGGAACGAAAATGCTGTAAAATAACAGAATAACAGTAAAATATATCCATACACCTTCACAATACACAGAAATGTATATATACGAAATAGCAACAGAAATAGCACTTTGATTCAGAGATAGACAATGTTCGCTGTGCCCTCGATGGGGCAAACTCCAATCGAGTAGTGCCTGTTACAATAATATTCAAGCTAGGTTCATACCCTCTGACTCCTCATTTATACCACTAAAAGAGAAGCATCTTAGAGGAAGATCCTTCAGCGGGAAGCTTCTATTAGGTCTTCTTTACATCCGCCTTTAATTTCATTTTTGCCGGAAAGGTCTCTATTGACTTTTATTACATCGGACTACATTGATCTACCTATGTGCGGGTTAGGACCTTAACATGTCCGCCCCTTAAACAGCCTTGTCCTCAAGGCTTGAGATGTGGAAATCAAGCTGCAGAATGGTAGCTGGTTCCCCAAGTGAAATCCGGAGTCATATCTTCCACTGTACGAGCACTTCCTTTGATGGTTCGCTGATGCAGGCGACGCCCCTCTGGTCCAAAATGCTTCTGGTTTTAGCTTTCAAATGGATCCTTCTTCTGCTAACTCTGGAAGGTTGGTTTGAAGTTGGCACCTGGTTCCAACGTTCTTCAGGAGATATGAAAACAGGATGTAGCTTCTGACTGACTGGCAGAGCTAACTGATATGCAACTCTGTCCCACATGCTTTAGAACCGTGTAAGGGCCACAAAATTTGGATGCTAGCTTTGTACAACTACTGCTCGGCCTTGAGTGGGAAGTCGGTTTCAGTATGGTTGCAGCCGCAAAACACTCCACCTTCTACAAACCACGTTCCGGAGTTTTGACCTTGATCTGCTTAAGGCTTCATTCTGTTCTAGGCCAGCGACCAGGTTCTCTTTAAGGCAATGGGGTTGATATATGCTCGGACTGTGTAAGTGTGTGGTCGGGACTGCCTGGACCTTCAGCCCTGGTGTAGGGAGAGAACTGAAGGTGCTTCTGTCCATAAACCGCTTCAAAAGGAGTCATGCGAGTGGCTGTATGGTATGTAGTGTTGCATACCACCGACGAGGGGTAAACTATTGCGCCCAATTAGTGTTGTTTTTCCGATTTCCCAAACACTTGTTGACGACTTCTGTTTGACCATCTGTCTTGGGATGGGCTGAGCTGTGAGATGCAACAGCCTTGTATTTTTCTTGGGGCCAGTTCGCCTGTTGCCGGTGAAAAGTTGGGTCTCGATCAGAAACAATAGATTTTGGCATGCCATGAAGCTTGAAGACCTTATCCATGAAAATTTCAAATAACCGTAGAGCGGCAAAACGGGTGGGGAAGAGAATAAAATGGGCATACTTGGAAGGATCGACCACCACCATTATCACTGATTTATTCCCTGATTTGGGTAAGCCTGTAATAAAATCCATAGATAAATATGGTCCTTCCAAATATCAGGGGAATTGGAAGCGGTTGGAGGTGCCTGGAGATTTCATCTGTTTTTCTCCCTTGTTGCGTTGGTATCTCCTCACATTCAGCCACACAAACTAACGGATGTCCTGTTTCATACCATCCCAGAAAATGAACGTTTAACTCTGTCATAAGTTTTAGTGAACCCTGATTCGCTGTGGGTGTGTGTGTAGCATGAAGCTCAGGGAGTACCATGGATTTGAGCTTGATTGTTTACTTAAATACAAGCGACCTTTGTATCGAAGCTCATCCTGAAGCCAAGAGTACCCTGGGGGAGCTCTGCACCTGCTTCAGTTGCTGAATTAGATGCGAGCTTTTGGGGTCTTGCAACCATTCTTGGTGCACAACTCTTGTAGCCAATCTGGTACAATGAAGGAAAAGAGAAAAGAGGGATCCTTCACCATTTCCTGGATATGCATTCAAGCAATTACATTGTCTTTGCCCTTCTGTAAATTATCTCATAATCATAGCCACAAAGAGCTTATGACCCATTTTTGCTGTTCTGTGAGGAAATGCGCTGTTCCAGAAAATATTTGAGGCTTTGATATCTGGTCTTAATTTAAACGCTTCAAGAGGCAGGACGCTATAATTCAACTGCATGCAGAATGGCCAACATTTCTTTTCAAGGCAAATAGGTTTGCCCAGATTATTTTCGGACAGTTGTTTGCTCGTAGCCAAAGGTCGACCCTCTTGCATAAGGACAGCACCACCCTTTCCCTGATATGTCGCATTCCAACACAACAAATGTTCTTGTGAAGTCTGGGAGAGCCAGAACTGAGTGGTGCACATGGCCATCTTCAAAGTTTGAAAAGCTTGATCAGCGGTTGGGGTCCAAGTGAAGGAGTTCTTCTTAAGGAGAGTCGTCAGGGTGCTTCTGTCTCCCATGAAGGCCGGACGAACTTGCGATAATATCCTGTGAGGCCCAAAATCCACGAGGCTTTTGAGAGTCTTAGGTGCGACCAATCTTGCATACTTCACCTTTTCTTTTCGGCTCAATCTTGACACCATCCTTGCCTGTCAGATCTATTCTACTTCGATGCACCAAACATTTGACCGGTTGAGGAAGTCAGGCCGAGCGAGAAGGTTGAGGACTTGATCCACATATCGATGGTCTTTCCATGTCTTAAGCGGCATATGAGGATATCGCCGGAAGAAACTAGGACAAATGACCAAGAAAAAGGACGAAGACATGGTCTGCGAGGGGCTCAAAGGTGGAGGGCGCTATTACCAACCCAAAGGGCATGACCAAAAATTCGTAGTGGCTCCCCTCAAGGCGCCGGAAGGTCGCCTTAGGAATTTCTGTGACTCTTTCATAATGGATCCGGGTGATACCTCGAAATAAACATCAAAGTTTGGTGAAGAATTGGGCACCACCTTCGCCATCTCGTGAGGCAATAACAATGACCGGAATGGGGAATTTGTCTCGGAGCAGGTTTATTGAGGGCACGGAAGTCGTGATTAATACGCGCCAAGAACCTTTCTTTAAGACCAAGGACGACCGGAGAGAGTATACCGTGCTGGGATCGGATGACTCGGGCAAAGGAAGGAGTTCCCTGCAATGGCCTTTTCAATTTCATTTTTCCGGCAAAGGGTATGATATGGATGTATGCTGGGGGGAAGGCTTCCCGGGGACAAGGAATGGAATGATCATGGACAATCGCTGGAAGGGGAGTCCTTGGGAGTGGAGAAGATTGTTTGATGTTTAGACAAGATGGTTTGGAGGTCTTGGGGCACGGGCGTGGTATCTCAGTGGTTTGAATGGCATGGAGTTACATGACACCACCCGAATGACCTTTTGAGCAATTTCTCCATGCAAAGAGAACCGGGATGATTTCAGGTGAACCCGTAGTGATGCCTTGAATTTATGTTTGTGGCCACCTCAATGCAAATTGCATGGTTAAGTTTTAAAAGTCCATGAGAATGGGACCTTAACGGTTCCCGAGCCATTCTGACTAACACATTGTTGCAACCTCCCATGTCAATAAAACGATCATGAGTTTGAGGTTGTAGTCACTCAGTTTGAGACGATTACTTCACAGCCACATTCATGGAGCCCCCATTGGCAATCATTACTTGGAAATTATTAACAGCATCGATACAGCAGTGGGTTTCATGCATGCAACATGAATAAAGTTGTGGGTGCTTCTACTATCAACCAAGATGATGACTTTCTATGTTTGATATAACCTATTAGCTTGAGAGTTTGGGGCGAGAAGCCGTGAGAGCATTGAGGGAAATGATGGTTCTTCTCGGCAGAGGGTCTAAGGAGGGCTTCATTTCAAGTCTCGGCATCTGGAACAAGGGAAGTGTCATCACCGCCTTCCTTTGAATATCCTCGTAGATGGCCATAAAGCTTTGTTCCCTACATTTGTGGTCTGGAAATATTTGTCATCACAAGCTATACATGTAGGCCCTTTGAGTTGTCTTCTTCAGCCATTTCAGTCTCGGCCGGGCTTTTGGATTTTATGAGCTGAGGGAGTAGTGGGGTTTATCGTTTAGGCTGGAAAAAAGTAGGCTTACGGTTTTGAGAGGAGTCAATCTGTTGTGCTTCTTTGGACTTTTTTGGTAGCCCACCCGTCGTAGGGTCGAGCCATGAGGACATAGTCCTAACCTCCTCCTTGAGGCCATCGATAAAGCACTCACGCAAAAGAAGGCATTAGTCATGCCCTCTGCTCAAAATCCAGATGCTCAATGTGCTATGAAGTCTTCGACTTTGCCTGAATGTTTCGGGCTTTTCTAAACGGCCCAAATACAGGCCGTCAAAGCTTTCATAAAGCTCATCAACAAATTTGGTCCAAGCAATGTATCCTTGATGGGAAGTTTTTTTCTCCATTGCCACCATTGCCAACGCTTCTTGATGGATATGGAGAACACCATACCGGGTTTTCAGCCAAGTCACCTGTAATGCTGTAGAGAGAGAAATAATAAACGACGAAAATTCCAACCAAGGTTCCGAAAGCATCAAATTTAGTTACATCCACCCGCGTGGAAGGCGTATGTCCCTTTGGAAAGTGATGTGGTTGAAAGGAATGGAAGCAGTTTCTCCTTCAGTCTTTTAGGTACATCATCATCGTGAGGAATTTTGAGTTTGGTGCGTACAAGCGTTTAATTTAATCGATTCAAGTTCGCTTTTACTGCCATTAAGCGACCGCGACAAATTTACCGGGATGATGCATTCATGGAGGCATCACGGAGGCAATAGTAGCACTAAGTCGTTGCACTTCTTGTTGGGCCTCTGGCAAACCATGTTGCGGTGTGGTGTTGAAGCTAGACTCTAGTCTTGGTTACGGTATGGGCCAAGGATGACGGTGATCAGTGCTGTTCGGTGGGGTCGATTTTTTTTGCAGAAAAATGATAGGGATGGAAGTGATAAGGGAGAAGAGATGAATCTAATGGAATAGGTCTCAAATAATGGCAAAAATGGGTGACCGAAAAGGGTGCAGGCGGGGTCAAAAAACATTTTGCAGAAAAATGATATGGGGAAAGTGATGAGGGCTGCAGATGAGTCTAATGGATAGGTCTCAAATAATGGTAAAAATTTCATAATTTTTTACCGGGCCAAGGGTTGCGCTTTGGTCCAAGAATGTTGCAGCGAAACTCTAACCGAACTGTGAGTATTTACTTAGCAAACCAATACGATGCGCGGGTTAATAGATCTCGGGCCGGAAGTTTACTTTGTTTATATTGTTGCTTATGTTCCCAAGGGCTAGTTATTCAAGGGTTCTAGAGATAAGGGTTTTCCCTGTGCTAAAGCTCTCCTCGACATAATGCGTATGTGTCCAACAAGAGTACTCGGCCCAATATCTCGTGGCACTAACTAAGGAGGATAGATCGCACTTTGGGCCGCATCACCGACTACCTAGCTACTAGAGAGTATCTTCCCTATGTTACCTTGCGACACTATAGCAACACCGATAGGTTTATCTATGGAGGGTTTTAGGAAATCTAGGCCGGTCCGGTATCGTTGTCTCCGACAAGGCCACCGAAGGGTACAAACAGGTTACAAGGGTGGGCCAACAACGGCTTAAGAACCACCTAGGTTTCCTCGTATGAACTCTCAAACGCTGGTTTATACAATGACATCTCTGTATTAAAGACTGAATAATGCCTCTATCCTGAAAAAAATACCCACAATTGCTAAGGAAAGTGCTCGATACCACTTGCAAGATACCGACAAAGCAAAATATGCAGCAGTGCGTGAACGAAATGCTAGAAATAACAGAATAACACAAGAAAATATCCAAACAGTATAATCTTCACAATACACGTAAATGATATACGAAATAGCAAATGTGTAAATAGCACTTGAACAGAAATAGCACTTGATTCAGATAGCACGTTCACGTGCCCTTCAAGGTAACCTCCAATCGAAAGCAGCCTGCTACAATAATATCCAAGTTGAAGTTCTCATACCTTTAATTTATTTATATGCCTAAAAGAAGCATCTAGAGGAAGATCCTTCTAGAGGAAAGTTTCTATTAGGTCTTCTTACATCCGCTTCTTATTCCCATTTTATTGAAAGGTCTTATTAATATTGGACCTTTATTACATCCACTACATTGATCTTATACCTATTTGTGGGTTAGGACCTTAACATCTATTGCCAATTTGTTGTCCATTTTTGCTTCCTTCTGAGCTACAGCCTTTGGTTTCTTCAAAGCATTGCATCCCGAAGCAACCGGGAGAACCAAACATATGCCCCAAGATTTCAAGTAAGTTTCCATTCTATTACTCCAATACTCAAAATTCAAAAATTGCTTCCCATCAAATGGTGGAATCCCATTTGAATTTTGTCTTCCATTTCTTCTTAGATCTTCCGCTGGTTAAACTGGCATCAAAGGTAACCTTCTCTCATACCAATTGTTGATACCGAGGGGGGTGAATTAGTATCAGCACAATTTAAAACATTTTTCAACTTATATACTTAAACCTTCATCACCTTTCAATTATATCCAATGAGCAATGAACAATAGTATAAGAGTTGCACCAATACACCACAATACACCATGCACAATATATGAGAAATAATCAATAGTTATTGTTCAAGGGAAGTAATGACTTCCAAAGGTAGATACAACTTCCAAATGTAAAGGGAGGCATAAACCTCCAAGAGGAAGATACAATCATCCAATCTAAATAGAGATTTGAACTCTCCTTCCTCCCCCCTTCCTTCCACCCAAGAATATACAAGAGATAATAAAACTTCACATTAAATCATCACCATCAACCAACCATCACATATAACCTGATAATGCTTCCTGACAATTCTTCAATTTCTAAAATTATTCAATTCTTGGAACACTATGATCCTGTAGATAATATTATTCAATTTATTCTCTGAAACTTCTCCAAGTTGCACTCCTTAAATCCTCCACAAAAAGAAGTTATAGAGAGAATGGTAGACCTTGTTCAATTCTGGTTTATTCAGAAGATCGAACTTGTAAAGAATGTCTCACGCTCAATATTTAACATCATATTATGAAACTCACAAACAAGAAACTACAGTCTATACTATTTCTAATTCAATTTGTCCCACATAATTTGGATTCTCTATGAATAAGTTATGAATGTTTTACCTGGAACACCTATTTATTGACTCGCTTCAGGTCTCGTCACAAACACTATCTTCCACAGAGTGTATCTCCATAATTATAGTGAATCAAGAGATGAAATTTTTACCACAGGTACCTTGATATGACTTCTCAATAACATAGAAATTTCACCATCTAAATCGTTCTAGAAAAAATGTTATAGAAAAAATGGTAAGATGACCTGAAAATAACATACCTTAGAACACATCACCAAAAGACTTCATCCTCCCTTGAAATCTGACCTTCTTTACTTCTGATTTCCTTTGAAATTTGACTTGTGTATCAAATGAATGTATAATGATATTTATTTATACCATTTATGTCACTTTATTTTAACATTAGGGCCGACCTGACACTTTCTTATTTTGTAATTCTTTTATTTAATTATCTCCAGGGCCTACATGTACTTCCTTCTTTAATTCACTTTGTCATCTTCAAAAATTCATTTCTCCTGAACCATGAGGATCCACGTGATGTGCCACATACCACCAGAAACAAAATGATGTATACTATCCATCCATGGGTGTTGTTTCTTCATGTGCAATTTCCTTCATGTCCAAATACCTTCATCAATCTTGCGGTCTAAAACCCATGACTAAGGTTGACATCAATGACAACAACCAATCTTCCAACAATAAGGATGCATATGGGAGCGTGGCCTCTATTAGATGGAGGGAGACAATTATATAATTCCAAAAGAAGAGAATACATTCATGCATGAAGCAATAATTAGGAGGGAGATAATCCTAAATAATATGATCCATCAAGGATTATGAAGTATTTATCCATGTTACCATTGATGGCAATAACAGTAAAAAGAAGCACGTGTTCGGAAGAAGTCTTCTTCGTAAATAAGCTATAAATTATCCCTAGTTGTCCATACACATCCATGATCCTATGATAAAAGAAAGAAGTCATAATCTTCAGGGCATGGAATCTATATAAAACTCCATGGACCCAAGAGCTAAAAAAAAACATGAGGAAGAACATGAAGATTCCAAGAGAGAAAGAAAATCCAGAACAACCAGACATTATATCAAGAATCACAAGACTGATAGCTTGGTTTGAACCCACTAGAATCAATCAAGCAGAAGAAATAGAAGTTGTGATGAAGAACAATGTATGAAAGACTTATGAATAGAAGCATTGCGAGATTCAGAACTAGAGGTTCTCCCAGATGGAGGGAGAAGAATATGATTATTGCTTGTTCCAGTAAACTAGAAATACCTCTACATGAGCCATTATATCATCCGCAATATCCATGGGTTGGATTTTAGATCATATGAATATTGTTCTCCTCAATAGAGTAATTAAAGAAAGAAGCGTATGTGGAGCAACCTCAAGGTTTTGAGGTATACCAGAAAGAGACCCCTGTATGCATATGGAAGAAGATCTTGTATGGATTCAAACAACTTGGTGCAGAGCCTCCAATGCACAACAGAAGCATGGTGAAAACTTTCTATATTGTATTAGAATGGTTACTCATAAGTCCAGGATGATGGATTTCTAATCCATGACAAACTCTCATGATGACAGAAGAACTGCCACTTGGATATGTTCAAATTTGAGTCTTTCCACGATGTCATGAGCTAGCAGGAAACGAAAAGAGTTGACTCCAACCATTATATACTGTAATGATTAGAGTTATATCAAGCCTTTAGAGAAAACTAGTGTTCCAAAAAGACCGAAGTACATTGAGACCAAGCATTGCATTATCTGTGATAAAGTTCAGAAAAGAGAAGTGGTTCTCCAATATATATCTTCGCAGATGAGAAGATAGTAGACATTTTGGTAAATCCGTTTTCCAATATGAAAGAGTTTTCTTACTCAAGAAACAATCTAAATCTTGTGGAGACAAATTCCTTATATAAAAGGAAGATATGACTCCCAGGTTGGGAGGGAGCACTGAGGTGTTATTAATTTATTGACAATCACTTTTCAGTTCGAAAAATGGTCCAGGATGAGCAGTTCCTTTCTAGTTCGGAAAGTGGTTTGAGATTTATGACGAAAAGGCATTTTCCAGTTCAAAAAATGGTCCAGATCAAATGGTCATTTTTGTAATGAAAATGGTTTGATAGATTTCTGATGTACCATAGACAGTGATTCCCCTTGTGGCCAGTGTGGGGGAATGTTCTAGGATAGTTTTTCTTCTTAATAGTCACTCTCATTAGTGGTCAAGTAGAATGGTTCACCTCATCGGGAAGTCATTCTTTTGAAGTTCACATTTGTGAGCAGTTTCGAAGAATGGTTTGTTTTGGAGGTTGGTGCAGGACAATCATTTCCTTAGGAAATGGTCCGGACAATCATTCCCTAGGGAAGAATCATCCGCTCTAGGTTTTACTTTGTTTGTGAAAAAGGAATGGCCTAGTTAGGTGAATGGTCCAAGTTTAGCAATCAGGGATAGGAATTCCCTAGGGCAGACTCATTCTCTCCAGGTTGCACTTTGTTTAGTGCCAAAGGAATGGCCCAGATAGGTGAATGGTCCAGGCTCAAAAATCAAGACAGATATTCTTCTATGCTTGAGAAGAATAGTCCATATATCTCATGGATGATGTTTTACTTTCTGAGGGAATATGATCTTCCAGATCTCACAGATGTGATTGGAAGAATGGCCCAGATGATTTAGCTTATATCATGATATTGTTTTTTTGTGTAGGTTGATATCAGATGATATGATTTCTATGGAGACTATATGTATCTGGATAGTAGATGTATGCTAATTTGGTGGATGTGTTCCACTAGTTGTGACTAGGTGTCATTGATTAAGTATTTTTGTGCTACTTGGTGTGGTAGTGTACCATTGGATTGTAGTTGTGTACTACTATGGATAGAAACATGTGTGTTCTATTGAATGACAATGTTCTAATTTCCATGTAGACTATCAGTAGTGTTGAAAATTATTATCATCTATATGAATAGTCAGTGTGCTTATGGAAATACATTCTCCAGACAAAGAATGGTCCAGATAGAACAAATTGTTGGTGGACAGGTATTTTCTATGGAGAATGGTCCAGGTTGACAGTTTGTTGACATGTAATGGACTAGTATTTTCCTAAGGCACAGATTGTGTCCAGATTAGGAAAATGGTTCAAGACTGATATTTTCTAAGGAATATAGGTTGAGATGGATATCTATAGTACATATGACCCGATTATAAAATATTCCTAGACTAACATTCCTATAGGAATGGTCTCTGTAGTCCATGGCATAAAATTTAGCATTTGTTGGGACAATCATTCTTCTAGGGTGTATGTTTGAAATAGAATAATGGTCCTTGTATCACTCTGTGAAGTGAGTAACTTATTCAACATCATTCCTGATTACTTAGATGGAGTATGGATGTAAGAGATGATGTAGTTGGTGCTATCAGATGATAGTGATGATGGTGTTCATCATCCAATTATGAGATAGTATGTACGACTATGATGATGGTACCGGTTCAATGGTATGTTTGTGCTCAAGACCATTGTCTTCAATACATCCCTAGCTAGGAGAGAGTGTTGATATTATGGTAGTTTCGGGAGGTATTTACCTCCACGTGTAACCCTGATGAGAATAGAATATTCTAAGAAGTAAGAACTAACCCTAAAGAATTGAACATAACCCTAGAAGACAAGTCAACTCAAGGAAATAATTAATATTAAGTATTTAGTCTCCAGAATGAGAAGTCATCCCACACAGCTTAGGAAACGGTATAAATATAAGTAGCCAGACCTCATTTGGTACACACAGCTCATAATTTCAGCTGGGAATAAGTGTGCACTACAGAAACTGGGCTAGTGCACAAGTCTAGGGAGCAGCTGCAGTCGACAACTGTCGTATTCTGGTTTCCTACTTTAGGCTTGGACTTTCTGTTGGTTATGGTTGGAATTTCTTATCAGTCTTGGTTATCTTTGTGCATTAGCCATGGTTGGCTATTGGTTTTATTCTGTAATCATTCTCTGTCAAGGTTAAGGTGCTCGCGGGTGGCTTCGGCCTATGGTTGGGTGACAATATTGTTATATTGTCTATGGTTAAACGAGCACATCCATTACTTTCTAACAAATGCAACTTCCTTCCCCTATTGGCTATGGTTTTGGTGGAAGAAGGGACTTATTCCAATTTAGGTGAAGGAGGAGGTGAAAAATATCTCTGTGGAGAGTGATGAAGCTCCCTTTCTTATTCTTCAATTTCCTTAGGGGTTTCTTTATCTTGAGTAGTGGGTTTTATTTTTCTCTTCCTGCTTTTTGTTGTCGAGGAAACACTACTAGATGGAAAAGGGATTTTCATCCTATATTGAGAAGTAGAAGTTATATCTAGATGCATATGGGCAGAGACAATGAATTGTTCCCAAGGAATGTTCCTTTTCTTCGACTCTTTCATCACTAGCATCCTGATCAACCCAGAGTGAAAGACACTAGTGTCCACAGCATTACACTTGGCTTGGACTCTATCATACATCTTTCCCATACTCCTCAAAAGATAAAAAGGGATATCCATTGCATCTTTACCAGTGAAATGTAGCAAGGGTCTTATATGATACTGGTATAACATGTTAAACCTTCCCTCACATGTAAAATATCTTTGGATGATATTCAACATTTTATCAAACCCTTCAACTAGGTGGCTCCTAAGCACTCCCTTAGACAAATTGTCTTTCTGATAGTCTAGTTTAAGGAATTCCTTGGAAAAGGAAACATTGAGGATCATGTATTTGAATCACCTCTCAGCAGTATTAGGTATCCTAGTGGTTGTTGCAATAGAGGCCTAAGATACCTCAAATTCAAGGTTCCCCACCTTGGTCTTAATGCCATCAAAGTGTAATGAAAACTACCTTGCTACTTCAGGGTGTCCTCTCTGCATGTTTTGAAAAAAAGAGAGGCAGTTGACCCTTTGGATAACCTCCATGACCATTGGCTCAACATCGAACAGGTGCATGTCAGAAGGTTCAGTCCTGACCACACTCCCTCCCTTGTGAGACTTCTTCCTTTGAGGTGTCTCCATGGATTAAATAGGGGATCAAAGGTTGTGATGTAATGAGGAGTAAAGGAACCAAAAAGAGGAAAATATCTACAAGAATTGACAGTGGCTAATGATTTTTCTCGCAAGAATTTTCCTCCAACTCACTTTGGACTAACAATAGATTGGTCTGATGGCTTTTCTTTTAAAAAATGAGAGAAAGGAACTTTGAATAAAAGTATGCAGGGATGCACTGCTCAGTTTTATACCACCATACAATAGTCATCAAAGCTTTAAAAGGCAAGAACTGCTATCCTCCTTGCTGTCAATAGATTTTGAGATAAAACGAAGGATGGAACAGTGAATAAAATAGGTTAATGCATAGATTTTTGTGAATAAAAAAATATAGCACTGACAAATCCAAGTAAAATGAAGCACTGAGACAAGGGATCTGTAGTGTAGTCTTAGCAACAACTTTCAGTATCATAGTGTGGACACCAGGGCCAAGTGAATGAATGGGCATTCAAGATTTAGAATAAAAATAGCTTGACCTCTAGAATAGCCAGTTGGCAAATGGCTATGAAGTGTGTGGAAGAAGAGCTACATATGCAAATGGATTAGAGAGGATGTAGTCTACAGCACCAAGAGGTACCAAAATATGAGGCAGTGGTATCTTAATACTTTCCCACGTAGTTGAAAGGACTCATGTAATACCTGGAGATTGTGGCTGATGATGGAGGATGTACAACAAGCTATGGAACTGCTACATCCACCTCAGCATCCAATTTAGCTTTGACAGTCGATCCCATAGCACAATCTGCAGCTTCTCTGAACCAGTGATTTCAGCAACATCGAGCTTGAGAGAAAAATCAAAATTGATTAAACAGTTAGCAAGATCATAAATGACCAAATATCAAATATTCCTTTTAAAAAACAAGGGCGCTGAAAACAATGGAAATCATGACATCAACTAATTATGGAAAATTATGGTAAAGGAGCATATGACAAAGGTGTGCTACAAAAACTCCTAGTGAGTTGGCAGCACCCTTTTCAACATTTGATTTGACCCCCTTAACAGACATAGGGAGAGCATGGAAATGATAAAGAGCATGAGTGGATGGAGTGATTTGTCAGGTTGTTAGGTTCATGGGGTTGATAGTGCTTGGTGTCAAGTCAAAAGGTGAGTCAAATACATGAACCATAAAATGAACCTAGGCTAAAATCATATGTGTGGGACAAAAAGTGTTCCAAAACCCAAGTTTTTATTTGTTTAGACTAACCTAAGAAAATCACAAAAAGAAAAATAAATAAAACCTAGAGACTAAAGGATAAAAATTAAAACCTAAGGGATAAAAGACCCAAGTCAACTTCAGTTGATAACATTGGCTCCATGAGGGATGGCATGCTCCCTGTGAGTTTCCAAGAACATGCAGCTTCAATGTCTTATCCTAGGGCTATGGGGTCACTTATTGAATAAAAAATAAAACAAAAATGATATTTACAATGAATAGAAATCCACTCTTGTCTTAAGAAGAACACTTTTTCATAAAGGTCCCATTGACAGGGCCACCAAAAAATTTGAAATCCTCTAAATTCTGCAACTTATAAGTGTTATTTGAAAATACCTCAGAAATATTGAAGGGACCAATCCCAAGGCTTCAAATTTACCATGTTTGTCTTTGTCTTTCTTGGGTGCATCCCACTTGAGCACTAGATCTCCCAGCTAAACATATTATTTTCTTACATTATTTTCAAAGGATTGCTTGATCTTCCATTGATGGTCCTGTGTTTTGTCTAGTAGTTTCTCCCTAGTTTGTTGCACTTCTACCAGCTGTTGTATCCTTCTGACCATATCATCAGGTTCTCCTTGGTAGTCTTGGAAGAATTTTTCCACGGGAAAGGCAAGATGAGTAGGAAGGATAGCCTCAACCCCATAAACAAGATTAAAATAAGAGACACCAAGTGACCTCTTTGTTGTAACTCTATCATCCCACAAAGCAAATTTCATCTTTGAGTCCCATGCTTTGTTTTTGTCTTCTAACAATCTCTTGATGATATTTATAAGGCTCTTGGTAGAGGATTTTTCCAATCCATTCCCTTGGGGGTAGTAAGGAGTAGAATTAACTAATGTAATCCCATACTACTCACAGAAATTGATCAATGGTTTAACTTTGAAATATGCAGCATTATCGGTAACAATTTTTCTTGGACAACCAAATCTAGACATGAAATCCTGAAGAAAAATAATGATAACGGTATGGGAGGCATTCCTAGTAGGAATGGATTTTATCCACTTGGTGAAGTAATCAGTAGTAGTCAAAATCCACCTATGTTGGCCACTTGAAGCAGGATAGATTTCCCCAATGAAGTCTAGACCCCACTACTGAAAAGGTCGTGAAGCTACCACATGCTTCAATGGAAAATATTTGAGTTGTTTCTTTCCAGAAATTTTTTGGCATTTGACACAAGATATAATCTTTGCACAAACATCAGTAAAAAGGTTAGGCCAAAAATACCCATATCTAAGGATTTTATAGGCTATGGTTCTCCAGAAGTGATGGCCCCCACATAAACTATCATGAAAATCAGTCATGATCTTTTGGGTCTCTTGTGGATCTAGACATCTCGAAAATCACTCCTAGAGGATCTTTCCAATACAAAACTTGGTCAATAAGACAATATCTGATTTATTTAAGCTTTGAATCTCTTACCTTGTTCTTTTCCAAACCATTAGGAGGCTACAAGTTCTACATAAAATATATGATGTCCTTATACCAAGAGCATTCTGCCAACTTTGGGCTGACATGAGAACTTTTATCAGCCAACTCAGCTTGCTGATTTTCTAAGTTTATGTTCATGAAATTAACCCCCAAATCTTTGAAATTTGATTCAGCCAGTAACCTAGCTAAACCTTGTCCTTTCACCAATTTAGTGGTCTTTATTTCAAGATCAAATTCCAGAATTTTGGCAATCCATTTTCTTCTCCTCCCTTCTATGTCAGGTTGGATAAGTATCTCTTTCACTAAGGCTGAAGGGACAGATGAAACAATCTTTGAATGAAGAAAATATACTTTGAAAGCCTTTAGGGATTTGACCAAATCATAAGCCTTCTTTTCCATGATATCATATTTAATTTATGCATCCCTCAATTCCCTACTGAAAAAGGAAATAGGCTTCTCTAAGCCTTTTGCATTTTTCTGCAATAGAACAACAGCTACTGTGTCAAATGAAGCAAAACAAAATATCAAAAAATCCTTGGAGTAGTCAGGGTTTATGAGCACAGGTGCTTCAGTCAAGGCCTTTTTTATTTGATCAAAAGAATATCGAGACTTAGTAGTCCATTTGACCTCATTTCCTTTCCTAAGCATGGTTGTAATGTACTTTACCAATTCAACAAAATTTGAAATGAACCTTCTTAGAAAATTCATTTTCCCCAAGAAAGACTAAACTTCTTTCTTGGATCTAGGGCGAGACAAGTTATGGATGGATTCTACTCTATTAGAATAAATTCTTACCCCTTCTTTTGATACAATGTGCCCCAAAAACTTCCCCTCTTTCATATAAAACAAATACTTTTTAGGATTGAGAGAGAGACCAAACTTTTTGCACTTCAAGAAAACCTTTTTTAAATGATGATAACATTATTTATCAGACTAAGAGAACACTGTAATGTCATCTAAATAGATGACTACAAACTTGTCCTTCTCCCCAATAAAGGTAATATCCATTGCTCATTGAAAGGTCGCTCCTGCATTCCTCGATCCTAAGGGCATTTTGGCATACATGAATGTGCCCCAAGGAGTGGTGAAGGATTTCTTCTCTCTATATTCAATAAAGACAGAGAACTGATTGTAGCTAGAAAATCCATCAATCATAGACATATTAGATGAACCTGTCACCCTCTACAAAATGTGCTCCATCTTTGGTAAGGGGTAATTATCTTTCTTGGAGCTTCTTTTTAAATTTCTAAAGTCGACACATAGTATGATTTCCCCATTCTTCTTCCTCAATGGGACCAAGTTATCCACCCATTTAGAGTATCTCAAAGAATTGATGATCTTGGCATCCAAAAGGTTTTTTACTTCCTTTTCCATAATAGGCACCAACATAGGATTTATCTATCTGAGTTTTTGCCTAAATGGCTTGGTCTCCTCTTTCAAAGGTATCTTATGTTCAATGATGCTTGTTGTTGAGGAAAAAATATGAAATGATCTTACTTAATTATTTTCAGATCTCACTTGGCTAAAGAAATATAGATGGGAATATCACCCTATGTTTACAACCATAAAAAATTGTTTCCTAATCCACAAGTATAGGTTACAAGGGCTTAGGCTTATTTTCTTAAAAATTACGAATTGCAGAAGAATTTAATATGTATGTAATTTTTTGTATATAACAGATGTAGAAATAAATGTAGAGACGATAATGAAAATACCAAGTCAAAAATCAACACAGATGAGACATAACTCAATCTCTTATTCCATTCCAATTTATCAAAAGAATCATTCTCTTTACAAAAATCCCTGAGGAAATTTAGACCAAAGTCAAACTTAGATGTCCCCGATGAAAACCATACAAAAGGACTTCTGACAGAAAATAAAAAAAAATGAACTTTAAAAGATGGATCATCTTGCCACAAATTGTTTCCCACTCGACTCTGCACAATAGACTTAATCAGTCACGAAATTTAATTCATAAATAGACAAGTCTACACACACTATCAAAGCTAGATCAACACCTCTGAAAATCAAGTGTTTGAATGATGTAATTCATCCTTGAATATTGTTGTCTAAAATAGTACCTTGCTAACATAAAAGAGAATTAGTCTTTCAATGAATTAAAGAATGAATGAAAACTGAATTATCTCAATAAAACTCAAGAGCAGAACTTAGTATGCTTTACCCTTCTATTATCCTCTTTTTCCTCCTTAATTTTTTTCCTTTAAGCAATCAGAATTGGTTGAAGTAGTTAAACTACCTCTTTAGTTAATTTAACTAAAACTAAACCAACTTTTTAGTTTAGGGGGAAAATTAATAAAATAATAATAAGGGTCTTTAATAAATAATAACTAGTAGGTGGGACCCCTTGTGACTCCCTTTAGTTCCTTTAACAATCATAAACACAACTAGTTAATCAATCAACACATATCCCTCCTTGTGGCTCCCATCGTCACTCTTATAATTTAAAAATTAATATCAATGATATTTGAAATCATATCCAAAAATATAATATCCACATATCAAAAAAAAAAGTGTGTTGTCCAAAAATTTCAGAAGTCACTGTTCTCATCAATCAATAAATAAAAATATTTAAAAACCATATTTTCCACTCTGGGAGGTAATTTTCCCCTTGTTTCTCCTGTCTCCCTTTGATTTCTCTGAATTTTCCTTAGGATGTGTGGAGCCTTTAGGCCTAATCTAACTGATAAGATGAGAGAAATCATATCTCAAATGCATGTGGGATGAAAATGATTTGGCAGAGTCATTTGATGGAGAGGAGGAGACAACAATGAATTTTCCTTTATCATGTGTATGGTGGGCATTGGTTTTTAAGCTCTTGTTTGTGTGAGATGATTGTACTGGTGATTGTGTATGGGAATCTTGGACAATTTGGTTAACCAATGGAGGAGGGGCATGTAGAGACAAATTGGGTCAGCCACGATGTTGGGAGACTGTCGCCATCCATCATTTTCAGGGACTTCAGGTTGTAATGATACATGAGGGGGAACTGGGATACCAGGGACATGTGGGGATTGGAAAGGAGGCATTTCTAGACTAGGTTGGACCACTCCTTGTCCAATCCAGTTAAAAAAATCCATCTTGAAATAGCTAGCTCAACTCTTGTGAGTTTTCACCAAAGTGTATAGAAATCCTTGGTCTTCTAGGGCCCCTATTCCAATTTCCTCTTCCTTTGCTACCCCAGTCATGGCTACCTTTGTTGAAAAAACTAATTCATGTATGCATTACTTATTAGCAACTATTTTCTTCAACAAACCATACATGACATCTCTTTAAATATGAAACAAATTTTGGCTCAACAACACATCATACTCATGCAATCCAATCCATAAAATCATTTAATACTTGTCAATGAGCAGGGGGTGAATAAGGGTTATGGAATATATGAGGGATTTTATTGAGAGAACATTGGTAAAATGAAGGGGATTATATCATGATTACTGCTCAACAAATCATAAAACAATCAACTATATTGTAAATTAAAACATATCACTATAACTCATTCATGTGTCGTCCTTCAAATGCTACTATAATTTAATTTTAAGAACATGGAGTGAATAGTAAATCTGAGAAGGTGAGGGGACTTGTAATGTGCGGAAAAGTGAGAGAATGGCAGGGAAATAGCAAATATTATTCATAAAAAAAATCAAGTAATCAATAAACATAACTCTATTCTCAATACAAAACATACCAACACCAATTCAATAATTATTGTGTATCAAATCTGTTCATTGTCCCACATTTAAATTCTTCAAAACTTCTCAATTAACACATTTTGCAATCATAATCATAATCAAAATGACTTTCAACAGTCTTGTTAAGAGAATGCTTGGTCTCTAATTTCTTTTCTTTCATTTTAGGAATCGAAAGAAAACACACAGCAACATTGCTCCACCTCTATCCATAATACATCACTATAAAAATATCATATATTGTCCATCAATTCACAATTGGCCAAATAAATCATATGCATAGGTCCTTTTTCAAATTGAACATACTTCTAAACATGCTTGATTTCATACAATCCTCATCTATCAACCAATAAAACTTTGCAATGAAACCATAATCAATATAAGCCCCAAGCTTCATAACTGTCAATGCAATTATTTACAACATTCATGATGCTTTCCTAATAGATACACCGTGAACATAATGAAATAAACACAATTATAAATTCCATGATTTTCCATGATTTCGATTGGGACTAGTGAACACACAGTAGTTTCCAACTTGCAATTAACACCCTGTTGTAAGAACACATTGATCAAAGGTATAATAACAAGAGACATCCTTTGATTGTATATTATCACTCATCCTTAATCATAACTTTTCACCCAATTTAATCAAATAAAGATGATATAGGTACCTAATGCCACTGTCACAACCACTCCACTTACAACGAATCTTTGAAAACCAAAAGGATGCCCAACATGAGTAAGAACAGTTGGGGGTTTTATAAAATCAAGCTCTATCACAACAAATATAAAGAAGTAATCAAGAGTTCTCTCATTCTTCAACAGCATAGAGAAACAATATGTCCTCAAAACATATTAGCCATAGGTAAAGACCCTTCAACACAGCATTGTAGAAACCATAGGGTTCCTTATAACTCACGTTCTGCGCAATGGTGCCACAGTTAGACATAGAGGAAACAATGATGGGTAGGGTAGAAACGATACACATAGTACGTCCATGCTTGCATAGGGGCAGTGTATGTCCACTTAGACAGTGACAGTTATCCAAACACACAGAGGTATAACCTTTGTCAATTTCTTAAGAGCTGAATCATTTGATAATAATGCCAGTGAAAATGCATAACCCGATGCATCACCTGACAACCATAAAGCATAAAGCTTGGCATAATAGACACCCTAAGACAGAATTCTAGGATAATTTGATGCTAGGACCATGTGAATAAGCCCACGAACATGACTCTGGAAAAACACAACAACCAAATGGAAGTTCGGGAAACATACACAATAACCAAATGGCAGTATGAATATGAATCGATGGGGTTACCCTCATAACTGTGAGGAAGCAACCAACAAGAATACAGAGGGAGAAAACCCTCCACCAAAAACATAGAGCGATAATACCCATATTCAACCAAAATCTAGAGGTACCCATCACAATTTTCATCAATAGAAAAACCAGCGAATGCCCAACTCAACCAACCCAATTATTTTACTTGCAAATCAAACAACCACACAGTCATTCCAGAGAGAAAAACCACGCATTTATATAGTTACAATTCTCAGGAAAACACAAACACAAGCATTACTGAGCCATTGTTTGTTCATACACAGATCATAATTCATGGATGGGTGGAAAATAACCATACCTGCAACTGATATATTAAAAGGGGTGGGTTGGCCGAGCATTTTCTTCCCAAGATTGAATTTCAGAGCTTAACCACCAGCAGATCGATATGCAACAATAACCATTCTAGGATGACATCCTGATGGGGGAAAGTATGGAGTGACGTGCATTTACTACATGTCACTTCCATCTCCTCATCTATTCAATTCTGAAGTACATGACAACCAACACTAACCAATGTTTTAAAACCATGTAATCGATTTCCATACTATTGAAACCTGCGACCATATTCCTTGGCAAATGCGCCACCCAAAATCTTCACGTTAACCATTGTCAAATCCTTATATCATACCATATGCATTGCCATATCATATGTGCCCACAATAAATCAAATGCAAATCACATAACCATTTAATAGTTAGGACTAACACTAACATGATTCACATTTTTAATTGCACCTAACTTCTAACATAGCATAACATAGGCCCTTTTTTTTAGATTTGTTTTTTATAAGTTTCTTCCCTATGCTTTTGTTTATGTCATTACTAACATATTTCTTGTGCATGTGTAGCTAGTTAATAAATCATGGTGACATGATTAAATGTAGAAGTTGTAAATATGTGCCAATCATAACATAAAACTAGAGCTTTGAATAACAAAACATCCCATAAAAAGCACCATCCACCTGTCGTTATGTCAAAAATAAAACCATGATTGCATCGTCAACCATATAAGACCTTGTATGCAGCATCGAAAAAACAACATAATATGTGTGACATAACTATCCTCGAGTCTCCAGTCTACAAGGGGGGCCCACCTACTAGTATTATATTATTAGCATAGTTTAAATACTAGGGCTTTAGCAATACTTTGCGATCGAAATTCCTCGTTGTGATTTTAATCATCAACAAACTGGCAACTCCACAGGGAAATTGGTTTCCAACAGATTAAGAACCCAAAATGTATGGTTTCACAAACTAAGAACAATAGATCAAGAAGATATCACATAATGATTATGCCACATGGGGGAAGTGAGCGGATTTAATGGAAAGATGACCGGGAATTTGGGAATAACTTATGGAAAGTGTTAAGTATGAGGGGGTTTATCCATGTATGCATAATTGTTCAACCATAATTTTCTCTTGACTTCAAGGAGAAATTTTTTATGGACTTGGTCTTTTGGAAATGGATGAAGCAATGGAAAGCAGAAGCGGGAAGTAACCAATTATCTCATAAGACACCAATGCAAGTAGATAAAAAATTCAATGATTCTTTCAAGGGGAACATCATAACAGTCGTGTAATCTTGATTGCTATTGACTAACAATACTCTGCAGGAGTGTAACTGTGGCAGAACTGATCCAACATTTTATTCTTGACCAAAAAATTGAAATCAAAAAGAACAAACATGAGAAATGTCATAACAGAAATGAAACTATACAATTGAAAACAACACAAATATAGTGACAAAATTGCAAGCAGCAGAAGGAAAAATACTAAAATGAAAGAAGAATTGAAAACTGTAAAAGGAAAAAGCATTAATGAAAAATACTAAAATGAAAAATAGAATGGAACTATTAATATACAAAACAATCCAAACAACGTTAAAATCTTCAAGTTGGTTCCATGTAATGATTTAAGTGAGAACCATTAGTGTTGTAGGAAAACAATCGCTCTTGTAAATCTTTTAGAATGTAAGAGTTTGTACCCAGGACAAAAGCGATCTTGAAAGGACCCAACCATAATTTTTGAAACTTTGAGTGTCTTCCCCTATCAGCATGAGATGAATCCCACAACAATACATTCTCATTGAATTTAAACTTGTCAGTCTTGAAAATCTTGTTGAAATACTTCCTAATAGTTTGCTGCCTCATTTTTATGTTACCCAAGGAAAACGTCCTTTTCTCTTCTAAAGCCAGGAGTGCATTCATTCTTTGTGAAACATCATAATAATTTAATTCTTTGATCTGTAGCATTAAACTTAAGAAGAAAAGTTCCATATCAATAATCAGAATGGCTTATTGACCATAAACAAGTTGGAAATGGGTGCAACCAATGCTCACCTTGGTGGTGGTTTGATCTGCCCAAAGGGAGTAAGTGAGGACAGTGTACCATTGATGAGGCTTATCTTCGATGAGACTTTTTATGATTCTCACCAGATTCTTGTTGGTAGACTCGGCTTGTCCATTTCCTTGAGGATAGTAAACTGATGAGGTGAAATGTTTAACCCCCAACTTAGCTAAAAATTGGGTCAGCTTAGCAGAAATAAAAGTGGGCCCTTTGTCTGTAATAATTTCCAATGGAAGACCAAATCTAGAAAAGATGTTATTTTCAAGGAAGGAAATCACCTAATCATCTTTCGAATGTTTAAGTGGGACATATTCAGACTATTTTGTAAAATAGTCTATGGCTGTCAAAATAAAGACTTGTCCTGCTGAAGATAGAGAATTAATAGGACCAATAAAATCAAATCCCCAATTTGAAAAAGTAAAGTTCGGAAGGATAGGTTGTAACGGCATGGATGAAAGGCGTTCTTTCCCAGAAAATTTTTGGCACTTGTCACAAGATCTCAAAAAAATGTAAGAGTCACAAAAGATTGAAGGCCAATAGTATTATTTTCTAATAATCTTAAAAGCAATAGTTTTAGCATAAAAATGACCTCCTACGTGAATAACAGAATTTGAAGAACCACGACCTTCTTGCAACATTTTTTTTGCTTCCTCATTTTTTACACAACAAATAAACATACCATTAGCAAATCTTCAAAACAAGAATTCTCATATAATAACGTATCTAGTAGATTGAATACGGAGCCTTATTCTTTGATGAGTGCCTAAATTATCTGGGCATCTTTTTTTTTGTAAACAGTAAACAAAATTATTATACCAAGGATGTTCATACACAGGAAGGATCTGATTATCAATGTCTAAATCACATCCCTTGATGGTGGAATAAGTCACATCCCTTGATGGTGGAAGAAGTCACAATTGTTAAATCATGCTCCTGGATTTTGGCAAGCCAATGTACAAGCTTCTCTGAAAGAGAAGTTTGTGAGAGAAAAATCTTGATAGTAGGTAAAGGGACTTTTACCAATGTATGCTCACCTAATATGAAGTGGCAAAATTTGTCAACAACCTTAACAAGAGAGAAAGCATGTTTTTCAATAAAAGAATATTTAAATTCATCATCAGACAAGATTTGACTCATGTAATCCACTGGTTTTTTGTTACCTTGGTCATCACCTTGCATGAGGATAGCATAAATTTCTTCCTCTATGGTATTAATATGTATTATAAATTCTTTCTCAAAATCTGTCATCGCCAAAATCGGTGCAGAACTGATTTCTTTCTTGATCCCTACAAAATCATTTTCGACATCATCTGTCCAAGAAAAAGAATGATCTTGCTCAAGAAAATTATGAATCGGTTTGACCATTATATCAAAATCAGGAACAAACCTACGGATGAATTTAATAACACCCATAAAAGATTGAACCTCCTTCTTGGAAGTGGGAGGAGGAAGATTAAGGATAGCAACAATCCTTTCAGGATCAATGCTTATTCCCGAATCAGAGACAATGTATCCAAGGAGATTTCCCTTGGTAACATAAAAAATAGATTTAGAAGGGTTTAGATAAATGCCAAACTTCCTGCATTGCATGAGAACTCTTTTAAGATGACCAAAATGATCTGATTGGTTTTTAGAATACACAGTTAAGTTATCAAGATAGATCTGAATGATCTTGTCGATCAAATCATCAAAAGTTATTTGCATAGCTCTTTGAAAGGTGGAACCTGCATTAGATAAGCCAAAAGGCATACGTTCATAATAAAAGGTGCCCCAATTATTAATAAAGGTGGTTTTATATTTATCTTCCCTTTTTACCTTGATTTGATTATAACCGGAGAAACCATCAAGTAAGGACATCATTTGTGACCCTGCCACTTGCTGCAAAATCATTTCCATATTAGGGAGAGGAAAGTGATCTTTTATGCTAGCTCGATTCATTGCATTAAAATCAATGCATAATATGATCCGACTAGTTGTTTTTTGAATGGGAACCAAATTGGAAACCCATTCAAAATACTTGAACAGAAAGATGATCCCATCCTTCAAGAGTTTTTCCAAATCCTTTCGAATAGTTTCTTCTAGTGCAGGGTTGCTAGGTATTTGTTTTTTCCTAACTAGTTTTATGCCCTCCTTGATAGGAATGGAATGTTGTATAAGAGAAGGATCAAAACCATGGAGATCCTCATAAGACCAAGAAAAAACATCTTGAAATTCACCAAGAAATATGGAAAACTTCATTTTTTTTTCATCGGAACATTGGGCACCTATTTTAACATTCATTGGAGATTTGGGTGTTCCATTTTTTAAGGAGATGGTTTCACCCACCTTCCTTTTCGAATCCTCTTATTTATGTTTCTCTTTATTGCCTACATCACTCGATGAAAATTAACTCTCTAGAGGAGTCAAGCCCTTAGGAATATTGTTATCTTCCATGGATATAATTTCCTTAGGATTAAAAGGTTCATTTTCAATGAAAGCGCGGATGCTCTCATCACTAGGCAAGACCTGCCATGATTCTATATTGTCAGGGATGTGTGGAAAATATAGAGACTGAAAAGTACAATCCAGTCTTTGAGGAAGAAGTTGTTGATTAGGAGAGTCTGCAAAAAAAACTACTAGATCATTCATTGAGTTCAATTCCCTCTTAAAATGAGTAATGTTGAAGGATAGTAGGTTTGATATTAGTGCCCAAACAGTTTGGATGTAGTGTTTCATCAACTTGTTTCTAGGGGGATATATCTTATGTACAAGGTTCACAACAAGCTTGGAATCCCCAAAAACTGTAAGGTAACCACAAACCATATTATAGGCGTTTTCAATGCCTAATAATAAAGCTTCGAATTTAGTGACATTGTTTGTGCAAGAAAACTCCAACCTATAAGAAAAAATATGAATTTTCCCCACATGAGAGTACAAGATAATGTCATCTATTTTTTCTTCCTTAGAGCATGAACCATCAAAGTTCATATGCCACATATCGTCATCTAGGTCGATTTGTTCCAAGGGAGTGTTATCATCCTCGACAGAGATGGAATGCACCCCTAGGTCCTCCTAGATATAATTCACATTAGGTTGTGGAACACTTTCTATGTATGGTGAAATCCTTCCCTCTCTAAGAACTATGATGTTTCTACCATTTCGAGGAATGGATAAGTGTGTCTCCTCAAGTGAGAGGTATCCACCCTTCAAAGCTTGTCAATCTCTTCCTAATATGATTGAGTAATTTTTTATTGGCATATCAATTACCTGAATATTAAGTGTTGTCCTTATTTTAGGGTGTGTGCACAAAACCAAGGACACGTCCTTGATTTCACCTATGGTCATTTATTGTAAACTATTATAAGAGAGCATGCTTCAAGAATTTTAATTTGTACAACACAAGCCTAGCTCTTCCATAATAATCTTCTAAATTACACTAGGGCCCGAACCATCATCAATGAGGCAACAATGGGTGATATTATCCACAATCTTTACAAAAATATAAAAAGGGGGATTTTTTACAGGGTATTTAAAGTTATGTAGACCTACTTTATTTACAGACGAATCCCCTTCATCTCTCTCTTCAGAGATTTTGGCTAGAACAAAATCTTCCATGAATTGTTTTAGATTCCTCTATTGTTCAGGGACGACAACCATGCCCAGAAGGGTTGCATCTTCTTTGATGTTGGCCAACTGATTTAAAATATTTTATTTGAAAGAGGCGAGAGGGGGAATAATTCCTTGACTGTCATGAGCCTTAGGAACCTGAACAATAGCAACTGGTGAGGATGAGCTTGGGCTAGAAGAATTGCAGGGAGGATTATATTTCCCTTTGGGAACATAGGATTTATTCCTAGTATTGATGATCATGACACCTTCTAGCTATGCAAAATCTAGGAAAACGATGGTATTTGCAAGTCTTTTACCAAAGATTTTATCTCTAGAATTATTCCTTACCTCACATGTACTTTCCTCATGGTTTTCCTCAAACAATTTACACCAAATACAAGGCATGATAGCTTTAGGTTGAAAATTATTTTCATTTGGATTCCTAAAGGGGGGTGCAGAAGAGGATGAAGATCCAGGGGTGAGAGGGGATACATTTCCCTTTCACTCATACACTATCATATGATTATTCGTGTCCTATACAAGAAGTAAGAGGGCGGACATGTCTCTCTGTTTAACTGATTCTCCTTGAGGAAGAACTATTATTTCAAGTTGTTATTCATACTCTAAACAAGTATGCAGAGAGGAAACAAGGTTATCAATTTCCTTTTCCTCAAGCCTATGATGGTATGGGGAAGGTAATGCATTATAATAACACATAAAAGAGTCTTGGTTCTGAGGTCGAATGAGTTTATGGATTTGATTGTATAGATTGGTGAAACGAAAGTTGAAGTACTTGATGGTCTCGCCATCCTTATAAGTGATGTTATTTTATTCCCATAATTGTTTAGCTGGTATTTTGGATTTCTCATAGGTGGATTTGAACCAATAGACTAACTCCTCCCAAGTAGATGAAATTTTAGGAGGAAGGTCAAATAAATCGGTCGCAACCTTCCCTTCAAGGGAATTGACAAATAAGTGCATACAAGTATCATTGTCATTGGCTCCTATGTTGTGACAAGCATTAGAAAATGCCACCAAGTGTTCATTTCTAGTGACAATGTTATTCCCTAAAAACCTAGGAAGATGCTCTTTGAATTTAGGAAGAGGACGAGTAGCAAGTGTTAGGTTAAGGGGAGAGGAAACATGCCACGGTGTGGTTGTAGCATCTTCTTCAAACTCGAAAATCCCATACTTTTTTATGACTTTGGCGGGGTTTGTAGTAGATTGGAAGGGGACTTGGTGATTATATAAGCTACCAATCACTAAAAAAGTTGAGGATTGAGATGAAGAAACACTTCCAGTGCCACCATATCCACCACTAAATGCCATCTTATGGATAATAGGAAAGGGAGAGAAAGACGAACTGGAAGAATCAGACAAGGTTCTCCTTAGAGCACTTTGGTGGGTTGATAACACAATGTTCCTTCTTCCTATTTCAACAATAGGATTAATTTCAAGTGATAAGACTCTTCTTCTCCTAGAAACACAAAGTTTTAAGGACATGAAAAGAAGGAAAAAATTGAAGGAAAAGACAATTATAGTTGATTCCTAGGTTGTCTACGTCTAGTTTCCCAATGTTCTTGGGCACTTATGTCATGTTCAATTGTTTCTCATGAATGATTAAGCTCAGCTCGAGTATTAGCAGTGTCTAAAATGGTGTTAAACAAGTTTAAATCAATGTTTTCCTAATCTTGAAGACCAGGCTCAATATTAGGTTGCCTTGCAACAGGTACAATAATAAAGAAATTAAATAGTCAAAAAAACTAGATATATTCGATGATAATCAAGCATAAAAATCAACCAGAAAGATATTGAAGATCTCCCCAATATGGTCACCAAATAAATGTTGAGGATAAGATATGAAATGATCTTACTCAAGAATTTTTAGATCTCACTCGGCCAAAGCAATATAGACAGGAATATCACCCTATGTTTATAGCCATCAAAAAAAAAATCCTAATCCACAAGTATTGGTTACAAGGGCTTAGGCTTATTTTCTTATAAATTAAGAATTGCAGAAGAATTTAATATTTATGTAATTTTCTATATATAACAGATGTAGAAATAAATGTAGAGACAACAGTGAAAATATCAAGTCAAAAATCAACATAGATGAGACATAAAGAAATCGCTTATTTCATTCCAATTTATCAAAATAATCGTTCTCTTTACAAAATTCCCTGAGGAAATTTGGACCAAAGTCAAACTTATATGTCCCCAATGAAAGCCATACAAAAGGACTTCTAACAGAAGCTAAAAAAACTGAACTTTAAAATTTGGATCAGCTTGCCACAGATTGTTGCCCGCTCGACTCTGCACAATTGCCTTTATCAGTCCTAAAATTAATTCACATACAGACAAGTCTACATAGACTATCAAAGATAGATCAACACCTCTAAAAACAATGTGTATGAATTATGTAATTCAACCTTGAATCTTGTTGTCTACTATAGGACCCTGCTATCATAAAAGAGAATTAGGCTTTCAATGAATTAAATAATGAATGAAAACCGAATTATCTCGATAAAACTCAAGAGCACACCTTAGTATGATTTCTCCTTCTATTCTCCTCTTGTTCCTCCTTCTCTTTTTGCCTTTAAGCAATAAGAATTGGTTGAAGTACTTAAACTACCTCTTTAGTTAAGTTAACTAAAACTCTACCAACTTTTTAGTTTAGGGGGGAGATTAATAAAATAATAATAAGGGTCTTTAATAAATAATAACTAGCATGTGGGACCCCTTGTGACTCCCTTTAGTTCCTTTAACAAGCATACACAAAACTAGTTAATCAATCAACACATATCCCTCCTTGTGGCTCCCATCATCACTCTTATAATTTAAAATTAATATCAATGATATTTGAAATCATATCCAAAAATATAATATCCACATATCCAAAAAAATTGTGTGTTGTCCAAAAATTTCAGAAGTCACTGTTCTCATCAATCAATAAATAAAAGTACTTAAAAACCATATTTTCCACTCTGGGAGGCAATTTTCCCCTTATTGTTGTTTTCTCCCTTTGATTTCTCTGAATTTGCCTTAGGGTGTGTGGAGCATTTAGGTCTAATATCACTGATAACATGAGAGAAATCATCTCTCAAATGCATGCGTGATGAAATGGATTTGGAAAAGTCATTTGATGGAGAGGAGGGGACATCAACATCTTTTCCTTTATTAGGTGCATGGTGGGTTTTTAACCTGTTGCTTGCGTGGGACGATTTTACTGGTGAGTGTGTATGGGAATCTTGGAAAATTTGGTTAACCAGCGGAGGAGGGGTAGGTAGAGACAAATTGGGCTAGCCACGATGTTGGCAGACTATCTGGTGGACAATCTCTTGCCATCTATCGTTTTTAGGGACTTCATGTTGTACTAAGACATGAGGGGGAACTGGGATACCAAGGACATCTGGGGCTTGGAAAGGAGGACTTTAGGGTGTAGGTTGGACCACTCTTTGGCCAATCTAGTTAAAAAAATCCATCTTGAAATAGTTGGCTCAACTCTTGTGAGTTTGCATCAAAGTGTATAGAAAACCTTGACCTTCTAAGTCCCCTGTTCCAATTTCCTCTTCCTCTATTAACTCGTCCATGGATACCTCTACTAAAAAAACTCATTCCTATATGCATTACTTATTAGAAACTAGTTTCTTCAAAAAAACATACATGACATCTCTTTAAATATGAAACGCAGTTTGGCTCAACACACATCAGACTCATGCAAGCCAATCCATAAAATCGTTTAATACTTGTCAATGAGAAGGGGATGAATAAGGGTTATGGGATATATGAGGGATTTTATTGAGCAAAAAGTGGTAAAATGAAGGGGAATATATCATGATTAATTCTCAACAAATCATATAACAATCAAATGTACTATAAATCAAAACATATCACTGTAACTCATTCCTGTGCCATCCTTCAACTGCTACTATAATTTAATTTTAAGAACGGGGCATGAATAATGAATCTGGGAAGGTTAGGGGACTTGTAATGTGCAGAAAAGTGAGAGAATGGAAGGGAAATAATGAATATTGTTCATAAAACAAATCAAGTAATCAATAAACATAACTCTATTCTCAATACAAAACATACCAACACCAATTCAATAATTACTGTGTATCAAAAATGTTCACTATCCCACATTTCAATTCTTCAAAACTTTTCAATTAACACAGTCTGCAATCATACTCATAATCAAAATGAACTTCAACAGTCCTATTAAGAGAATGTTTGGCCTATAATTTCTTTTCTTTCATTTTAGGAATTGAAAGAAAGCAAACAACAACATTGCTCCACCTCTATCCATAATACATCACTATAAAAATATCATATATTGTCCATCAATTCACAATTGGCCAAATAAATCATATGAATAGGTCCTTTTTCAAATTGAATAGACTTCTAAACATGCCTGATTCCATACTATCCTCATCATATCAACCAATAAAACTTTGCAATGAAACCATAGTCAATATAAGCCCCAAGCTTCATCATTGTTGATGTAATTATTTACAAATGCATGATGCTTCCCTAATAGATACACAATGAACATAATGAAATAAACACAATTATCAATTCCATGATTTTCCATGATTCCGATCAGGACTAGTGAACACACAGTAGTCGCCAACTTGCAATTAACACCATGTTGCAAGAACAAAGTGATCGAAGGTATAACGAGAAGAGACATCCTTTGACTATATATTATCACTCATCCTTAATCACAACTTTTCACCCAATTTAATCAAATAAAGACGATATAGGTACGCAATTCCACTGTCACAACCACTCCACTTACAACCAATCTTTGACAACCAAAAGGATGCCCGATAGGAGTAAGAACAGTTGGAGGTTTTATAAAATCGGGCTCTATCACAACAAATATAAAGAAGTACTCAAGAGTTCATCATTCTTCAATAGTACAGAGAAAATGGAGGTCCTCAAAACATATTATCCATAGGTAAATACCCTTCGACACGACATTGTAGAAACTATATTATCCATGTAAATACCCCTTCACATTGTAGAAACTACGTGGTCTTATATCAAGGAGGTGTACGGCCAAAGAAGCTAGGCCATGGTGAAACAATGATGGATAGGTAGAAACGCATACACATAGTTCATTCCATGTTAAGCCCTACATTGTTGGTTGTGGAGCCCCGACATTCTCCGATTCAGGTCTTTGTTTTTCAGACTTGTTTATACCCCATGAAGTATTTACACCCCAAAGTATGTACACTCTCCATGCCGGGGAGGCAGAGGGGGGGTACCCCCGCTGGTCCTGGTCATCCCCTACCGGGGGTCTCAAGGGCCCTCACTGTAGTTCTGGTCGGGTTCCGAAGCAAAAAATTGCCTGTAAAATTATATTGTAATTTCATTATACATATGGACCATTCATAAGCACGTTGCATCTAACTAGAGATTATGTTAGGTTTTTTTCTAGAAGGAAACCCTTTATGAGGGAAATGTATCATGCATGGATGATGTGGTGAATACTATACTCGAGAGAGGAGACCGTGAGAGAAAGAAGTAGTTACAACGGTTTTATTGTAGGTTGTATCCCTTCATTTTGGTCGGATAATAATAAAGGAAGACCTCGCAATTTATGGTGGACGAGCTCACACCGGGTGAACCAATGTGAATCAGGTCTCTCAGCCGTGTGTCTTCTGTTTGTTTCTGATTTGTTTCATTTATTGTTCATGGGCTTTTTCTTTCTAACAACCCGTATTAGAGAGTAAGGCACCTCATGAAAAGAGGTTCCCCGTCTGAGTGGGGAGCAATGTCTAAGATGGAAAGTTTAGGTAGAGAAATTTAACTACTAAAACTACCATTTATGGAAGATGCAGATGAAGACTATTTATATCGGCGATCTATTCCTACCATTGAGTGGAGTAGCAAGAAGCCGACGGCCAGAAGGATGAAGAATGGAGATTCTTGATAGAAAGGCTCTGGAATGATAATGACCGAAAGCCTAGCAACGCTTGGTGGCTTTCAATATTTCAAAGAAAATACAACAAAGGGTTCGATGGATGCCACACCCATGAAAAAGCCCCTGCTCTAATACATTTCTAACAGATTATTTAATATGAAGATGTCTAAGGTGGGTCTCATATAGTATCATTTAAATGAATTTAATATCTAAGTTACTAATCAACTAACTTCAGAAAGTGGACTTTGATGATGAGGTTAGGCTCTTCTAATCTTGTACTCATTGCTTAAAGATGGAATGGCTTGGTCATGGTTGTAAGTAACTCTGCTCGGTTCAAATACTTTTAAAATTTGATGATGTTGTTGGTGCTATCCTTAGTGGGGAAATGTGACTGGTGCTAATAGGTGAGACATCATGTAATTTGTTGAACATGGAGAACAGGGAAGACAAAAGGATAGAGGAAAGGGCCTGTGAAACCATGTAAATTATAGGAAGGGTAGATCCAAAACCATACTTGGAAAGATAGATGAGAATTGTGGGAAGAAAAGGACATATGAAGAAAGACTGCAGAGTCTAAAGAAACAACAAAGAGATGGACAACAGAGAGAAATCAGGAAGCAATGTACGTGATGTGTTACAAGATGCTTGATTATTTATGTAGATAATATTTCCGAGTCTTTGGTAGTAGATTCAAAAGCTTCACATTTATGCCACACACCCTATAGGAACATTTCTAGATTGTTCATAGTGATTTTGGATGTGTCTGGGCAATACCTCCATCCAACAATAGGTAAGTGATAATAAACCATGCAAAATTGTTGAATGGGAAAGGTAAAAATAAGCAAATCCAAATGGAAATCAATGGTTGTTGAAAGAGGTAAACATGTTCCGTGATTTAAGCAAAATCTGATTTCAATGTGTTAGGTTATAAGGAAGGTTGTATATCCATATTTACGCATAATACTGGAAGGTCATCAAAGGATAATTGCGATAGCGAAGGAGAGAAGGTAGGTACATTGTATCTATGTATTGGTAATAATCGACTCTTCTATATATTTAGATTCTATAGGAGTGATACAAAGATTCATGGCAGGGTCGGGACACATGAGTTAGAAGGGTATGTAGATACTTTACAAAAGGAATTTTTTGCCAGATGTTAAACAAATTGAATTGGACTTTTAGAGCATTGTGTTTTGGAAAACAAAAGAGAGTCATATATTTCTTCAGAGTCAGAAAAGAAAAAAAGAACAGAAAGGTTAGAGCTTCTGTGCATACAGATGTATGGGGACCAACTCCCCAGCTCATATCTCAGGATCTCATTATGTTACTTACGCAAACTAGAAAAATTTTGGTTTATTTCATTTGACAAAAAATCAGATGTTTTTTATACTTTAAGAAATGGAAAAGCTTTAGTTGAGAATGAGATGAAAAAGTTTGAAGTGTTCTAGATCGTGATAATGGAGGTGAGAATGAAGAAGGAGTTTGATGACACTGCCCATACCATGATTCAGAGAGAAGATAGTCCACCAACACCACAAGAAATGGTGTACGAAGGACGAACAGACAACTCATGGAGCATGCAAGGAGGGCGCGATATCAGTAATGCTGGTTTGCCCTTTACGCTTTGGGCAGATGTTGCAGGATATTGTTGTTTACTTAATAAAACAAAGGACCCTTCAAGCTCTTTGATGGTAGAATTCAGAGGAGGAATGGATAGAAAAAAGGTAAACTATTCATTTTTGAAAAACTTATTGTGAAGCATTTGTCCATATTGATAAAGAAAATAGAACAAAGTTTGAGGCAAAATCCAAGAAGCAAAATCTTTATTGATATGGTGTTAATGATTTTATTATCTCTTATGTGGGATTATGAAAATTGAAAAATCATTAGGAGTATAGAGATGTCATATTCAATGAGAAGGTCATGTACAAAGATCAGCCATGTGGAAAGAAACAAGAAATAGAAAACAAGAATACACAAAGATTGATGAGATCATTGAAAAGAAATTCCAAAGGAACTCAAAATCAAAATGTACAATATAGAGCAAAGAAAATTCTCAAACACATGCAAGTGTTATTAGAAGATATACTAGGTTAATTATAATTCCCCTTGAATTATACTCTCCTTCATTATATTATTTATTGTTGACCTGATTCGTGAACCAAAATGTTATGAAGAGGCAATGCAAGCAGACACCAAAAGTGGGAGCAAGGCATGAAAGAGGAAATGCATCTAGAAAATAACCAGACTTGGGACTTGGTTCCGGGCCTCGTGGGAGAGCATGCGTATCAAATGGTTTACAAGTTGAAGGAATACAATGGATGAGAAAAGCTGTACAAGGCTAGACTGTTGTAAAGGGTTTGCACAAAAGAAAGGTGTATAGATTTTGATGAAATATTTTCTCCTCTGTTAAAATGACTTCAATTAGAACTATTTTAAGTCTTGTGGCGAGAAGATTTGCATCTGAATAGTTAGATGTAAAACATTCTTTCTCCATGGGGATTTGGAGGAAGAGAGTTATATGCTGTACCAATGTGTGCAGTATGAGGTCAAAGGGAAGGATAACTGCATGGTGTTGAAGAAGAGCTTTGTGCTGGCCCAAAGCAAGCCCAAGCAGTATTTGAAGTTTGATGTTTATGACAGAACATTATTATAGATTTCATTCTGACTATGCCATTTTAAAAAGTTAGAAAATGAAGCTTTATTATCTTGATATCAGATGATGACATGCTTGTCACAGGGTCTAATATGCAGATATAAATGTGCTCAAGAAATTAGCCAATTCATCGTGATGTATGATTTGGTGTCAGAAAGAAAATCCTTTATATGAGGAAATAACAAGAGACAAAAAATTTTGCAAATTGACATTGTCTCAGGAGGAGTACACAAAGAAGGTGTTGAGAGGCTTAGAATGGCAAAATGCAAAACCAAGCTATACACCTTTGGATGTACCATTTCAAATTAATAAGGAAAATGTGTCCTAAGACACAGAGGATAGAATACATGTCCAGATCCCATATCCACGTGCTAGCTGGTACTTGATGCATGCAATGGTTTGCACAAGACATATATTGTACATGCAAGTGGAGTTGTGAGCAGTATATGAACAATCCGTAAAGAACATTGGGAGGCAAGAAAGGATTCTCGTGTATTTGAGAGGTACCACTAAACATGCATTATGTTTTGGAGTTTCCATTAATTTTTCTACGTGGATATGTTGATTCAGATATGGCGTGATAAAGACGAACAGAGCACCACAAGGTGGCTGTTTTTACTATAGGTGTAACAAGAGTAAGTTGTATTTCCAAACTCAGAAAGGTTGTTGCACTTTCAACAACAGAGGCGAGTATACACAAGCATGAGGCTAGTAAAGAGATGATTTGTTACAAAGGTTTATGGATAACTGAAAGAAGGAGAACAACAGTTGTACCGCGATGCCGAGTGCTATTCACCTTGAAAATAACTCATCCTTCCATCTCAAGACTAAGGATATACATTTGAGGTACCATCACACGATCTTGGAAGATGGACAATTGAAGTTGGAAAAGATACACCCAGCTGCATCCGCAGACATGTTAACAAAGGGAGAACTAGGGAGAAACTGAGTTCTTTGCTCGGCCGGGGCTTGGTCTTCAAGAATGAATATGAATATGAGAAATTCTCTAGGTCCAATAAGGTTCATACTCCAAAGATATACAAGATGGAGTTGTTGAGATCACCTCCAAGTGGGAGATTGTTGGTTGTGGAGCCCGACTATCTTCCTTATTCAGAGGTCCTGCTTTCAGCCACAAGCTTATGGATCACCCCCATGAAGTATTTATTAACTTAGAAGTATGGCACACTTCTCCACGCCGGAGTGCAGGGGGGTATCATGGGAAGGGTCCCATCCCGTCAGGGTCTCAAGTGCCGGCCCCCTGCAAGTATATTGTAATTCTATCAGAACTGACCGCTCTCATTATGTAAGGTCAGCAGCATCTAACTATGAGATTGTTAGGTTTTTCCCTAGAAGGCAACCCTCTTTTATGAGGGAAATGTATTGCTTATGGATGATGGTGAATATTGTATTCCTGAGAGAGGAGATCAGGAGGAGAAATAAGAGGAAGTTACGTTGGTTTTGTCAGAGGTTGTATCCCTCTCACTACTGGATAATAATAAAGGAATGACCGGGCACTCTCCGGTGACATCCCATTAATCGGGTGAACCATGTAAATCATGTGCCTTCATTGTGTGTCTTTGTGTTTTGTTTCTGCATTTACTTTATTTTATTGCTCCCGCTGTCCTGCTTTTTTCTAACAATATTTGCTCATTACCCTTAATTGGGGAATATTACATTAGTAATGTTATTTTATTTATGTCGGTTTATTCCATTAGTTGTAATTATACCTCCCAGTTCCTAGCATGGCGAAGGAGACATTTTCATTTGGAATCATCTTGTAATTGAACATTTATGGGCATAAGGAGGTTTTCCCTCGAAGAGGCTTTATTATCTGAAATTATCTTTCAGCTGGAGTAATTTTTGAGGTTTTTTTCTATGCTATATATTGATATTTGGTTCTCATATGGTAATGTGAGCTCAAGGTCTTGGGGGTTTCTCTACTAAGACCAGACACCTTGGAATTTTCGCTATAACTCTTTTCTACAATGTTTTAAGGAACTAAGGCTTGAGGATACTATTGACGATCAAGGCATGTTGGATTACCATTTCACTCGGGCCTTATACTTCTGAGATAACTTGTGAAAGATAGGGTCTCAATAATTCCGAACTGAATACAAGGTGACTTTTCTATAAACATTTTGTAAATAAGCCTCAGACCCTTAACTTTGAGGGCTATTCACAGTAATTAGAAAGGTATCTTTGTAACACTTTCTACCTTCTCGGGTTCATCTTTTAAATTTGTAGATATTAATAATCGTGGAAGATAGGTATCCGACTAGTCCTATTGACTAGTCTCAAGAAGGAGTTCCGGTGTAAAACAATCATAACTTTCCTAGATTATCCAAATTGAGGGAGCCCATTTCACTGGATAGTGGACAGTCTGTATTTGGGTACCATTTTTAGAATATTATATCAATTACTTTTAGCAAGTATGCTATACAAGTGAGATCTCCTGGAAGGTCAAAAATCGGCAAGTTGTGTGGGAGTTACCATAAATTCCACTTCAAGTATCCACTTTATCAGACCCATGACTGTAGAGAAGAAATGTCATATAAATACATAAGATAAATTTTAATACCTAGAAGGTCTGAAACTTGGGAGATACAACAAGAAATATTTTCAGAACCACCAAAATCAAGGTTCAAAGTGATGCCATTATGCTACCTAAAAAGGGAACTTCTACACCAAGTTTATAGACAATCCTACTTGGACTCTTGATGAAGGTGAAGAAATGCAGAGGGACATAAATGATTTAGAAAAGAATAGTAACAAAAATATGAAATGGCTAAGAGATGGAAACTAATGTTGAAAGATGGATGGTTTAAAAGAGGATATCGGAAGTATTGAAACATTTTCTAATAGAGAAGACACCCAAAAGTGAAATGCATCTTGTGAAATTCATGATGAGGATAGAAGGAAGGTGAATCAAGAATGGAGAAAGTCCAACTTTGGCTTGAAGACCAACCACGCTCCTAAGATCGATATGAGGGAAAAGTTCGATGGGAAGGACCCTATCACACGGATACTTCATATGGAGAAATTATTTGATCTACATAATGTGCCATACACAAAGGTACGAATTCTTCTTTATATTTAGAACCCAATCAATTTGTATGGTATCTATGGATTTGTTCTCACAAATCACTCACTTGGACAATTTTCATGGAAGAAAGATAGCAATACTCATGAAGATAAGGAGCAATACCTTCTTAGCTAATTGATAAATCTCAAGCAAAAAGGTCTGCCATCGAAAGCACATCGAACTTCCAAAGATTGAATATAAAGGTAATATATATTCCAGATGAGAACTTGATTGATGGTCCATAGGAAATTTAAAATATAATATTCAACATGAGGTTCTCCCTTTGGAACCCAAATCATTGGATAATCCATTTAAGGTGACAAGAAATGTTGAAAAAATATGGCTATGACTACTAGAAGGACCAATCCCAACATTTATAGAGAAAATAATGCTCCTTATAAAACAAGGTTGACACTTCAACAATTGGTGGAAAGAAAATCCAAAGGTTTAAGCTTTAATTGTGACAACAAATACAAGAAGGGACAAGGTGGTGAGAAGAAATTATTCTACATAGATTGTGAAGGGAAGAAGAACAAGAAGAACCATCTCGAGATGAAAACGAGAAGCAATTTCGTCCTAAGAGTTGACTCCCACGATACGTGTAATGCATTGGTTGGACTAGTAACCTCAAACCCCTCAAGATCTACAGATACATCAAAAGAAAAAAGGTAATAGTCCCAATTACCCCAAGTATCATCTATAATTTCATTCAATATAAAATTCAGCCAAAAGCTCTCACCTCGATTTTATATATCCAACTCTAAGTTTCAAGTAATGATTGCAGATGGAAGAACTATCAATTGCTCAGAAAAATGCAAGATCAATCTACTATAAGGATATGTAATGAATAGTCCAATGATTTCTATACCATGGGTGCTTATTGGTAATTATGAATCTAATTGTTACAATCATTAGGAACAAAGACTTTTAATTTTCAAGAACTTCACGAAATTTCAATGGAAGGAAAATAAATTGAGCTAAGAGGGATCACAAGGAAACCCAGTAAGGTGATAATGAATGGCATGACAAAATCATTGAAAATGGGCATCAATATTGCACAACTATGCTCACTAGATGTCCGAACATCTAAGCCATCTATTCACCAAGATTCCAAGGGATAATTGATAATTTTTCCAAAGTATTTGAAGATATTGTTAAGAACCAAATATCAATATAGCATAGAAAACCCTAAAAAGTAACTCAACTTTGAAAAGAGATAATTTCCTCAGAAATAAGCTCCTCTGGGAGGGGGAAAGCCCATTTTAATTTACACTTAAATGTTCAAGTACAAGACATTCCAAATGAAAATGTCTCATTATATTGGCTATAGGAAACTAGAGGAAGCACTATAACCACGGCCTAAAGTCACATACAATAAATAACATTATTATTATAATATGCCCCAATTAAGGGGCAATGATCCAATATTAGGGCTTAACATGCCCCTCCCTTGAGATAAGTGTTGTCCATTCTTGAGTAACTTTGATGCTTCTCAGATAAAAAGGTGCATCTTCCCAAGGTGAATCTTCAGCTGGTAGTTTCCATTTAATGAGATACCCTAAAATGGATCTATTCCTCAACCGGCAAATTCTTGAAATGAAGATGGCTTTTAGGCTCCAATATGATTTTTCCTTCCTCATCAAGTTTTGGGTAATATAGTTTAATCCAGGGATCTTTTCGCTTCATAACCTTCTTTAAGCATGAAACATGTAAAACTAGGTGTACTTGTGAAGATGCAAAAGTAGCCCAATTTGTATGCCATAGTACCACCTTTGCAACATCTTGAGGGTAGCCATAGTACTTCTGGTGATAATTTATTATCCTTCTTGGATTTCTTGAGGTACATCTCGCTTATGGTTGTAATCTTTAAAACACCCAATCCCCACTTCAAAATGTATTTCACTATGACAAGTTGATTTGCTTGTCTACATGATTATGTGCCATGGTCACTTTGTCCTTTAAGATTTGGGAGAACTTGTTGTTGATTATCAATGTGATCTTCCCCTGCTTGAACCCTAGCTCTTCTTTTAGATAATAGGTGATGGAAGGAGTGGGGTGGTATCCATAAAGTGATATAAATGTCATTTTGTTGCAATATGAAATGAAGTGTTATACCACCATTCCTAGCTATGTGGGTAACCATTTGAACCATCAGGTTTGTTTATCAGAGACAAAAGCAATGAAGGTAGACTTCTGTGACATTTGTTCACTATATCGATTTGTCCATTAGATTAAGGATGATAGGATGAGCTAAGAGCCAATTGAGTACTCAAACAAGAAAATAATTATGTCCAAAATGTCTAGCGAAGATGGGATCTTTGTCACTCTACAATCTTTTTGTTGCCATGTAGATTTTGAACTATCTCCATGAATGCTGTGGCAACTGCATCTATCTTTGAAGGGATGAGAGAGTGCACAAAAGTGTTCCAGATTGGTCAATCTATCAACAATCACCATGATTAAACTCTTTCCTTCAAACTTTGGTAACACTAGGAAACCTCTTCCTAGTGTTGACCTAGGATGGATATGGTTGTAAAAGACCTGGTCTTAATTGTTTCCACCTTTATTTTGTTGGCAAAACCAAACATTCTTTCCACAAACCTTTGAACATCGGGCTTTTAAGGCCATCCCAAAAAAATCATTCTTGACTCTATGGTAGTTTTTCGAAAATCCTGAGTGCCCTCCCACCGGAGAGGTGTGCAATTCCAATAGTACTCTTTGTTTGAGTTGGGAGTCCTTCCATAAATATAAGCCATCTTTTTACTATAGTGAATCATTTTTCATGTATATGTATCTGATGCACCGGAATTATGGTGCAACCTTTAGAGAGTCCACACTTTTCGCCATTCTTCCATTCATCCCTATTTATTATCCAATCGGGTTGATGATCGAGACAGCATAGAGAAAGGCTCAACATCTTTAACTCTTTCTTGAGTGACCGCTTTACAACATTTTGCTTCTTTTATTGAGGATTTCAAAATCATAACCCAATATCTTGCTTTTCATTTTTGTTGTTCTTCAAGATAACCTTTGTTCCAAGAAGTATTTAAGAGACTATCATGATCTATTTTCTCTTGACCTTGAAGTGCTCACCTATTAGGTAAGGAGGCCATTTCTTCAATGCATGTAGTATTTCCATCATTTCCTCCACATAAATGGGTTTGTGTAATTCACTTCCCTTGAGTGGTCGACCTTCAAAATCTAGGGGCCTTCCTTATTACATTAGGACAAAGCACCAATTCCATTCTCGAGGCATCACATTCCACAATAAAGGTTTTGTGAAGTCCAGAGTGGTCAAGATAGGAGTCACACATCACCCTCTTTAAGTTGTTCAAAATCTTAGTTGTGTTCTAAAGTCCATGAAAATGCATCCTCTTAGTTAGTGTCATTAAAGGTGCTACTATTCATCCATATAGTTCCAACAAACTTGTGGTAGTAACTCATTAAACCCAAAAAATCCTCTTAAGATTCTCTTCTCACAATGTTTGGGAATCCACATCAGCATCATGGCCTTAATCTTGCTAGGGTCTACCTTGAAACCTCATGAGATACACATGACCCAAATAATCTACCTCCTTTACTCCAAAAGAACATTTTGATGGTTTGGCATGTTGTTGCTCCTTTATAGTTGTAGCACCTTGTCAACATGTCACACATGATCCTCCTCCCAAGACTTGCTATATAATAGTATATCATCAAAAAAATACTAACACAAATTTTCAAGTGTTTGAAAATGGAATTCATCAACCCTTGAATGTGGAAGGTGCATTTGTAAGGGTCAAAGGCATGTGACCAAAAATTCATAATGGCTCATGAGTTCGTAATTGCTGCTTTTGGGATATCTTCTTCCTTCCATTTCTCCTCGACCGATGATACCCCGAATCTAAGATCCCATTCTTGTGAAATAGATTGCTCCATGTAGCTCATATAACAATTCATCAATGATAGGAATGGGAAACTTATCTTTATATTAGTGATCTTATTGAGCTCACTTTTAACTGACACATACTCCATGAGTTATCTTTCTCGAATACCATTACCACTGGTGCAGTAAGAACTTTGGCTAGTCTAATAATGTGCCAAATTTAATATTTCCTTCAACCATGCACTCAATTTCACTCTTCATGTAGGGTATCCGTAGATACCTACTGAGGAACACTCCTAGGAATTAGTGAATTTCATGATCATGATTTCGAGTGGGTGGAAGACCCTTTGGGAATATCTTCAAATACTTTGTACGCTTATCAATGAACTTTTGGAGATCTTGAGGAATAATATAGCGCTTCTAACAAGAACATCTAGTGAGCATAGTGGTGTAATAATGCCTTGATGCCCTTTTTCAATAATTTTTTTTCATGTCATTAGAGATTATCTTTTACCGTTTCCAGATAACTTTTTAACTCAATTTATTTTCCTTCCAATGAAATTTCATGAAAAATTATTGAAAATTAAAATCCATTGTTCCTACGATTGTAACCATTGATTCTAGTAATAACGCTCACACTAATTCATGGTATAGAAATAATTGTCTACATATTCCCCCATAGTATATTTGATCTTATTGCATTTTCCCAACAATTGATACTTCCTCCATCTACAATTATTACTTGAAACTTTGGCACCAAATATACAAAGCAATTGAGATCTTTGGCTAATTTATAGTGAATGAAATTATGAGTACTACTAGAATCAATTAGACTATTACCTTTTTCTTTTGATGTATCCTTCGATCTTGAGGGTTTGATGCTAATTCCAAACCAATGCATTACACCATACTGCAGTCTACTCTTCAGACGAAATTTCTTCATGTTTTCATCTTGAGATGATTCTTTTTGTTCTTTTGTTCTTTCCTCTTCACAATTTATGTAGGAATAATTTCTTTCTCACACACTTTATTCTCCACTGCACTTCTTGTCATTGCCACCAAGCATAAAACTTTTCTTTTCTTTCCCTCCAATTGTTGAGGTGTCAACCTTGTAGGCTGAGGTGTTTTAGAAGAAGGAGCATTGTTCTCTAGATGTTAGGATTGGTCCCTTCTAGTAGCCATATATAGCCATATTTTTTACTTTCAACATTTCTACAATTAAATGCATTCTCCTGAATGACGGTTCCCAAAGCTTAACCTCATGTTGAATGTTATCCAAAGTTCCTATGAATACATCAATCAAGTGCTCATATGGAATATCGGTTACCCTATATTCAATCTTTGGAAGTTCTCAATGCTTGTAATTGAACCCTTTTGGTCGAGATTTATCAATTGGCTAAAGAAGGTATTGCTCCTGTATCCTGTGCTATCATCTAGTCTCATGAAAAGGTCCGCGACGAAAGGATTTTAAGAACAAAGCTATCGATTACCCATACAAATTGATTAGGTTATAAATATAAAGAATCAATTTGTACCTTTGTGTATGTAACACATTATGAAGATCAAAGAATTTATCCATCTTAGCATTCCATGTGATTGGTTCATTTCCATCAAACTTCCTCATCAATCTTAGAACATGGTTGGTCTTCAAAACAAAGTTGGAGTTTCTCCATTCTTGATTCACCTTCCAGTCCCTATCATGAATTTCTATGGGATGCATTTTCACTTTATAGGGTGTCTTCCATATGAAATTTTTCAATACTTCCATGATCTCCCTTTAAAACCTCCATCATCTCTTTCAGAGTTCATCTTTGTTATTATCTTCTTCTCAGTGTAAATCATTTATGTCCCTACACATTTCTTCACCTTCATCAAGAGTCCAAGTAGGATTTTCTGGAGGCTTATTTGGTGTAGAAGTTCCCTTTTTGTGTGGCTTGTTTGCCAAGTATCACTTTTGAACCTTGATTTTGAGGTGGTTCTGCTAGACAATATTTCTTCTATTGTATCTCCCAAGTTTCGGCCCTTTTGGGTATGACACTTTATTTTATGTAGTTATCTGATATTTCTTCTCTACAATGCCACAAGTTTGATCAAAATTGGATGTGTCAAGTCGAATTTACGGTAACTTCCCCACAACTTGTCGATTTTTGTCCTTTCTAGGAGATCTCACTTGTATAGCATTCCTAACACAAAATAATTGATATAAAATTCTGACACTCACACCAAAAATACTAAAAACTGTCCACGATCCAATGAAACTAGTCCCACTTGATTTGGATACTCTAGGATGACGTTATGACTGTTTTACCTGGAACACCTTCTTGAGACTAGTCAATAGGACTAGTCAGATACTATATCTTACACAAGGTGTATATACAAATTTAAGATGATCCAGAAGCTGAACGTTTTACCATAAATACCTTACTAATTTATGTAAATATCCTCCAGATTTCAGGGTCTGAAAAATTACAGAAATTGTTTTATAGTGAAAATTCCACAATGACTCATTTTAGGATGATTCCCAAACCCTATCTTGTACAGGCTATATCTCCGAAATTATAAGGCCTCAAGAGCTAAATTTTGATTCCAACGTACCTTGTTCTGTCTACTAAATATCCTCCAAGCCGTTCCTTTTGAAACATTGTAGAAAAAAAGTTATAGCCAAAATTTCAAGGTCTCTCAGATGTAGCTGTTAAGCCCCAAGACCTTGAGCTCTGATACCATATGTTAAGAACCAAATATCAATATAGCATAGAAAAACCTCAGAATAAGTACTCAATGCCTTGAAAAAGAGATAATTTCAGATAATAAGCCTCTTCGAGGGAGCAACCTCCTTTTACCCCACTTAAATGTTCAAGTACAAGATGATTCAAAATGAAAATGTCTCCTTGGTATATATAGGAGACTAGAAGGTATAATTACAACTAATGGCCTAAAGCCAACATAAATAAAATAAAATTACTAGTATAATATGCCCCAAATAAGGGGTAATGAGCCAATATTAGGGCTTAACAGATATTCCCAAAGGTCTTCCACCCACTCGACATCATGATCATGAAATTCACTTAATTCCTGGGAGTGTTCCTCCTAACAGCAGGCCATACAGATACCCTTATGCCCAGAACAGTGAAATTAAGTGCATGGTTGAAGAAATGTTAGAGGCTGGCATTATTAGACCTATCCAAAGTTCTTACTCTACACTAGTGGTAATGGTATTCAAGAAAGATAGCTCATGGCATATGTGTCCAAATTATAGAGAGCTCAACAACATCACTATTAAAGATAAGTTTCCCATTCCCGTCATTGATTAATTGTTATATGAACTACATGGAGAAATCTATTTCAAAAAATTGGATCTTCGTTTAGGGTATCATCAAATTAGAATGAAGGAAACAAATATCCCAAAAACAACATTCTAAACTCATGCAGGCCATTATGAATTTTTGGTCATGCCTTTTGGCCTTACAAATGCACCTTCCACATTCCAAGGGTTGATGAATTCCCTTTTCAAGCCCTTCCTTCAAAAATTTGTGTTAGTATTTTTTGATG
>SNQJ01S0052675.1:104502-129253 GCA_010110895.2 Picea sitchensis | reverse complement strand
GGATTGGGGTTCAACTCAAACAATCAAGAAGAATATTTGGTTGTGTATATGGGAATGAAATTGTTGAAAGCAGACAAACCACTGAGTGTCATTATTATCGATGACTTGGAATTGATTTTAAAGGCTTATGAAAGATCAATAAAAATGCATACCTAGCTTTGGTTGGGGGCCATCAGCATATTATTGTGGCCATAGACTACTTTACTAAATGGAAAGAGGTCATTCCTATGATTAAATACAATGGTAAGACTGCAACATTTTTCATGTTCAATCAAATTATAGCCCAGTTCATAATCCTGAGTGAGATTGTCATTGATCATGGCAGTCACTTTCAAAACAAAATGATGAAAAATTTAGCATCAAAATTGGGAGTTAAACATGGTCATTCTTCCCCTTACTATCCCTAGGAAAATGGATAAGTGGAGGATGTGAACAAGTCTCTCAAGATCATTTTGCAGAAAATTGTCAGCAAGAGAAAATATAATTGGCATCTAATGCTTTACCCGACACTTTGGGCATACTGAACCTTGGTTAAGAATTCCACTAGTTTTTCTCCTTTTCAGTTAGTACACGGTGTGGAATCAATCCTTCCTATTGAATGTGAAATCCCATCCCTTAGATTGGCAGTTAAGCTCCTACCTGACACTTTCGATCTCAAAGAATGCCTCGTACACCTAGAGAGCCTAGATAAGAAGTGTCGAGTAGCCTCTAAGGCTATCGAAGCGAATAAACGATCTGTTAAGGTCCAGTATGATAATTTTTTCTATCCTTGGTAGTACGTTGAGGGTGAGTTGGTCCTCTTGTATGAACAAGGCAAAGAACCACTAGGGGTAGACAAGTTCAACCCCATGTGGTACGGTATTTATATCATGCGACGTGTCTTAGAAAAAGGAGCCTATGAATTGGAATATTATGAAGGGAATATGTTGGTTGAGCCCAGAAATGGGATCTACTTAAAAAGATATTTCTCTTGAACCCAAATCTTGGGCATAACTCTTTGTATACTAGTGTATCTTAGTGTATATATATCTTTTCCTTTGTGTCATCGGCTTGCTTATCAAGTTTTCCCTTGGTTGGAAGATGTCAATGGAGTCTTTGTTTTACTTAGGATTTGCAGACGGTGCTAGTCATCATACATGGAACTTGGCTTTAGCCACTTGGGTCGTTTACTAACCTGAGGGTCAATTGGTCTCTTCAGGTGTCGTTTGTCTAGGTCCATCAACAAAAAATGTGGTTGAATATAGTGTCATTATAGATATTTTATGCAATGTCATTTCACATGGTGTTTGGTATTTAGAGGTTCTCCTGAAATCCAAGTTAGTAGTATGTCAGTTGAATGACAATTATCGTGTGAGAGATCCTACTCTAATGCGACAATTCCTACGGGTACGAATTTTGGAATGACATTTTGATTTTATTTATTTTAATCACATACCTAGAAGTTCTAATTATGTATCTGACACATATGATAATTATGTTTTAGATTGGAATTTGTCACATAACTAAAGCAAAGCAAACACATTTATCAATGTACACATTGTAACATAAGTAAAGTCGAAGACCAAGGTTTTTTATATATTTCATCTCTCCAAAAATATGGTGTTATAGTAAAAAATGGGGATCACACCCTCAAAATACATATACAACTGGTTGATTCAATGACCATTACATATATGCATGTGGCACCAGATGTCTATCATGATAGAATACTATGGTGTTTGTGATAATTCTGAAGATTCACACCCACGTCCGGGGCACACCCACCACCTGTTGCTACATCGCCTCTGGAAAATCCTCTACCTGAACCATGGGATTCCTATGTGTCAAATGAGACAGGTTTCCCTACACATTTTGAAGCACTCTCTACACATGTGCTCTCACTAGATCATCACCTCAGTCCACCGTGACATGGATGGATCACGTGGTCTATGTGGAACGATCTCGGCTCTAGGGCTCAATCCTGGAAACTACTTGAAGGAAAAACTACACAAGATAGATGCAAACCCGAAGTTCCTTTTCCTACCCTATTTGTAGTCTATCAAATGGCTCTTCATGTTAGCCAGTAGTGACGTGCACCAATCATAAATTGTGGGTCGTAAGAAATCCACTAAATAAAAAATTAGTGGCCTTGATTCCTGGTGCAATGAGGTCGACCCCATGATCTGAGTATGCACGATAACAATGATATTCTAAATATGGTTGTTGATCACCCTAATGGGGAGTTGGCTCCCTACCTTTTATGTTCCTGCAACAAAATGAGTGGCAATGTAGTCCTCTATGTTCATGCCACTCCCAGTTCCCTGGGATTTTAAGTTCACCACCTCAACCCAATGAGACAATCATGTAAGGATATAGATATCCGCAATTTTAATTCTCAATAGTTTCCCATCGAGGTTGAAGGCCTCTGTATCTGAATTCCAAAAGTTCACCAGTATTTGGAGCAATCTCACTTGAGCCCTCATCCTCTTGAGAGCCTAAAAATTGTAAAGCCTGTATATTTTTTAGGTTAATTGTGCCCCTATATCTCTTTCCACTATAGCACCAACTTCCTCATGCTCTCTTTCTCTCCATTCAAGTACCATCCTGTAAGAAGAATTCCATTTTTTGAGACAAAATTCCTTAAAAACCCAATTTGTGAACTTGTACGTGGGTTGTTGTGGCAACAATCGCATGTAAGGATGCATATACATGGGATGAACATTCCTTTCCCATGTATATTCCTGCATATACATGACACGATGATCTACAACCCACATACACCCTAATTCTTAAATTGCGCCTTAAAAAACTCGAAAAATGAGGCCTAATTTAAAATTATAATCCACTAGAAATGAAGAGTAGGGAAAGAATACTTACTTGGTCCAGATGGTTGTCAATTCCATCACTCATAGCTCCCACAATCAACACTTGAATATCATGGTAAAATTGTTCCAAAATTCACTATGTGTGTTAAAAACTCAATTGGTATGGTAAAACTAGTTATTTTTACTATTTGTAGAAACTTTTTACCCACTTTTAATAGTTTTTTCTAATATTTTGAACTAGTGTACTAATAGTGCAATGGAAAGAGTTGGTTTTGGTGGTTTTATCCAGGTATTCTTGAAGTTTCTAGCGTCATGTCATTCGTTCATGAATTTGGCAGGTATTTTATTTTACCAAGCATATAGGATAGGTCGTCACTCTGAATTGCACACTTGCATTATCCTATGACAGTGTTTGATATGCCTTAAGTATGAACCCATTTGTTAGAGATACAAAACCTTCTTTCTACTACTAGAAGTGTTGTTAGTGAATGGTATAGGCTTACCAAACATGGGTTCCCTATTTAGAACCTTTGTGCCATTTGGCGCCCATGAAGAGATTTTTTCCATAAGATTGGGAGTCCCTTATAGTTGCAATATGACTTTACGTTTGAACCTCATATTATCACTCATAAGAATTCTCGAGTATACCTATGATCCAAAAAGGATCCAGAGAAGGCTAATAAAAACTCAAAACGTGCAGAGGCAACTCAGAATGCTCAGAATGGCTTCAACAGACAGAGAAAGTGTTGGCCCTCAACCAAGTTTTGGGGAAACTTTGGTCAGTTTTGGCCCACTTTTAGACCTCGACACATTGGTCGAAGTAGGATCACCCAGGAGGAGATGAGATCGTGGATCTCACCTATTTTGAGGGTTATGTGGACCCATTAAGGGGACATCTATGGTTTTGTAATGGGTTTATGGGATGTCGGCCCATGGGTTTTCCCCATGTTTAGGCCTTATTGTAAGGGTTTATAAAGTATAAATAAAGAGGAATGTATTGTATAAGGGGAATAAAAAATAGTTCTATGTGAAATAGTAGTGCTTTGTGTGAAGGAATGTGTGTGGTCGAGGCTTTATGCTCGACTATGATTTTGTAACAGGTGCTAAGTGTTGTGATAAGATATTGTGGCTCTGTGCATGCGACCTAGTTTTGGAAGGTAAATAAGGAGGATCTAGTGCTTAGTGCGCATATCTGCTATCTTGTGTGAAGTTCGACTCTGTGTCTTAGTGAACAGGAGTGACTAGATGTAAGATTTTGGCGAATAATAAAGAGGTGAAGCAGTTGTGGACATAGACCCACCCTGGGGTGAACCACGCATATCTGGTATATATTATGCTATGCGATGTTAATGAGGTTAATAAACTAATGCATGTTCACTTCCTAAGTGTTAATATATTATTATGTGAAGTGCTCTTATCATAGATTTGTGTCCCAGCCTGGTTACAGACACCTGCGTCTTGTAACCCCCCCTGCTTCTACCTCATGTGAGACTTAGCCTGCTTCACAGGTGTTTCCAAAAGGGCCGGTAGTCGGGGTTTTGTTGGTGCATTGTTAAGCATTGAACCCCGAGTCTACCCCTATGCCAACAAATGGTTCCGTTGCCGGGACCTGAAATTGTGATTGCTAGGAACTGAAGTAAAGAAAAAGAGAAGCTTTGTGTGTAGCTCTATTGCTGAAGTGCACAATACTCTACTTGACTTACAAAGCTTTGTGCCAAGAAATTAAGTTGTTCTAAAGAAAAGAGGTAAGATTCTAAAAGAGGTAATCTTTGTGCTTTGGTAAGAGAAAGATAAGYGAAAAWTTTTGTTTTTGAAAGCATGAATTTAAGTATGTTTAATCGATTATGTCATGGTCTGAAGGCTAGGGCACAGTTGAAAGAAAGAGTTTATTTGAGTAAATTTAATGGAAATTAAGAAAGATATATTATCCTTATGCATAGAAAGAGTTTTTAGACTGATAAGTCGATGCAGGAACCTAGAAAGAATTTTTGCAGATAGCAGGTCCAACACTATGATCCTAGGGGAAGTGCGCAGTACAGAAAAGATTGGGGAACATTTAAGAGAACAAGAGGATTGACTTTGTGTTATAATTGCAGAAGGTCGGGACATATTGCTAAGGAATTCCCTAGGGTAGTCCCTCTTTCTCTTTGTTGTAAAGTTGTTGGTCATGAGGTTGAGGATTGTCCAAGGATTATTGCTAAAGTTGAAGGGAGGGACATAAGACAAGAAAATTATGAAAAGAGTCAAGAGACTAAGGGTATGTTAGAAAGTAATAAAGGTAAAATATCAGAGGAAGTTCAGACTATGTTATTACATTTGAAATAAATGATGGATGTTCGTAAAGATGTCAATTTACCAAAAATCCTGAAAAAAAAAACATCGCATAAGTTCAAGAATAAAAGACTTCGACATAGACTGTATAGTCTTGGATGAAGAAACACAAGTGAATATTATGACAGATGAAACTTGGGAAGTTTTGGGAAAGCCTATTATGGTACCTTCTTTAGGAAGTATAATCTTGTTTAATGGCAAGATGATAACTTTATGTGGAAGAGTAACTACTGTACCTATTATTGTTCATGGAACATCAACTGAAGAAGAATTTGAAGTCATTAGGTTTGTTGAGGACATCTCCCCTTTCCCACTTTTGTTAGGTAAGACTTGGATTGAGAAGGATCAGATCAGAAGGAAAGAAAAGGAAGAACATAGAGAAAATAAAAAGAAAGAATTAAGGGATTTCATGGCTAGGAGAATATACCTACTAAGATAAGAATGAGAGGATAAGTTGAAGCAACAGAGAAAAGTAACAACGCAGGAGGGACAGAAAGAAAAATAATTAGCTATCAAGGTTGAAAGAATTCAAGAAGGCTTGAAGGACCTATCTATCCAAGAGAGAAGTGTTCCCACTCAGGAAGTGTTAAGAAAAGGGATATTAACTTCAGAATCTTTGAGGGTACCTCAACAGTGCGAAGCCACTACACTAGGGGAAGATAAGAATAAAAATGGAAAGAGCATTCTAGAAAAAATTAAGGAGACTCGGATAACAGGAAAGAAGGAAAGAGAGCTAAATAAAAATAAGGCTAAGTTGGAAAAGCTACAAGAAGTTAAGGAAACCAGATGGAAGACTTCGCAGACTAGAGCCTTGTAGTAGGCAGGTTCGCAGGGTTTGAATCTTGCTGGAACAACAGGTCCGTGAAGATTTGGACTTCTCCCTAGCGAATTTATATGACCGTTGGAGGCACCCCAACCATTAGAATGATGCTCTAGAATGGTTAGGAAACACATTTATGGGTTTATGGACCGCTTTTGGACATTGAGACCGTGCCATAACGACTAGATTTACATTAATTGAAGCAGTTAACTCTAGTTCATGTCTGTTGGAAGATATGTCACGCCGCCCCACTTATTTAAATTCTCGATGGTGGAATTGGGACCACTTTTTTCTACCCATGAATAATAGAGCTAAGTCAATAATTTTCCAAGTTTTGAGTTGTGTTGCCTGTCGTTATCTGAAAGTATACCCCACATGTTTGTTTGTCTACCCGCTTTCTGTTAAAAGATAGAATGTTGGGAAAACCTAACGACTTGGAGAAGTCCGTCGAGGAATTTCTTAGGAAACTCATGGCCAACAAACCTGTATCTTAAGTTATTCAAGTGTCATCGACTATGGGACTACAGGATTCCCCTTTGATCGGATGTCTTTCCCCCCGCATTAACCCCGTAACTGAATAGAGAAGTAAGCACCATGGTGATCTGGCTAATGCGAAGCAGATCCCATTGATCCTTCCTGAATATATTTTGCCTCTGGCCAGCCTTGTTAACTGTGATAGTATCCCTCTCGATTTCGAGTACTCCATCTTCACTGCATACATTCTGAAAGGAATTCGCATAGTAGGAAGTCAGTTAGGGTATATTCCACTGTTGAAGCACAACGACTTCAACTTAGGAGACAGAAAGAACTATGCCATGCTAGCACCTCACCATTATTTAATGAATACATCTAGAAAGAAACCTTGCCTCGTCTCACATCCATGGATTAAGGGGTTGGCACAGTCAACTGTATTAAACATAATGAAGATTCCTCGTTTTGGCCGCCACCAAGAAGTTAACGCTTGCGTTAAATTCCTTATGTCGTGTTATCATGAAGGATATCTATGGCTCAACAGAAGAATTACTGTGGATCCAGCGTTGATCCACCGGATCATAGGTTTAATCTTGAAGGGTCCTAACCCACAACATTTCTATCCAGGGAAGACCTCTAACCGCTCTTTAGCACAGCGCATCAAAGAAGCCTATGGAGAGGTAGAAAAGGGGAAGCGAGGTTACAAGGTAGCCTCCATATAGAATGGTGTAGTGTGCCTTGCTTTTCAACTCTTAGCTGGAAAGATAGTGAGGAAGAACTGCCCCACATAGGTCATCGATTTCGTGGTGGACCTCGTAGGAAAGTGGGTGGAGGGCATGCAGATGAACAAGTCGAACTGCCTCATCAACGAGCTAGAAAAAGATTTTTGTGAAGCCAAGGACTTGGGATATGAGTTTCACTACAGTTGGTTGATCATCCTAGTCACATTTGTGGCTTAGCACATGCCTAAAGGAGCTTCTTTCCCAGATATTGAACCTACGGAACCCCTGGCCGCTCAGTTTTCCACCCTATGGTATACCATTGACATGACAAAGCAGTGGCACTCTAATGTCTTATTTCACAAGTATTATCAGCAGTTGAAAGTCACCATTGAATCATTCCCGTGTATGAAACTGCATACCCTGCATCAGTATCGGCCCATAGAGAAGTTTTTCACTAATTCCCACTTCATTTATATAACCACGTGAAGAGATGAGCATCAGGAAAGTTTACAGTCATACTATAAGCTTACGGATGAAGATATGGAATAGATTACAAAGGAATGGCCAAAATAATTTCTTGTACATGTCATTGATGTAGAGTTATCTAACACTGACACTATATGAAGCTCGATAGTTACACGAGTTGAACATGTCAGATAGTCCAGTGGGATGAAGAAGTAGGAAAAGAAGGTTCAAGTCCAGGACATAGAGAGTGAAGAAGAGAACGAAGAGAAAACCTCTGGACATAATGGGTCTGGCTCACCAGGAGGAGGAGAAGAAGAAGAAGAAGGATAGGGAGGAGGAGATGAAGGAGAATAAGAGCAAGGAGGAGGTGAAGCTACACCACCTAAATATCCCCCTATTGGGACAGTGACACCACAAAAGAGGAAAGTTACTCCAAAGAAACCTTCAGCAAGGAAGAAAATGCGCGCCAATAAGCCACAGTTGGAAGCCACTCTCACTGACGATGACATTAGTTTGGTTCGCGGAGCTATGGACGCCTCTGAAGACATGCTGCAGAGATACGAAGATAAACAAGTGGAGTTGTATGAAAATATTGAGAGAGAGCTAAAGGAAGTGAAATAAGTTGTTCGCCTAGTACGCGCAGTGTCTATCGCGTCATTTGCGCCTTCCTCATCACAGATTGCAGATTTGGGGGACAAACCAACTCCACAAGGTGAACCAGGGATTTGGATCACCCTCCCCCATTATAGCATCAATTTTCCCACCCCTGCAGAATTACAGGCTAGCCCCAACATGGATGTTTAGGTTAACCTTAAAGGAGTACCTCCAGAATAGGTCGAAGTATTGGAGGCAGGTTTGAAGGCATACATAAGGGGATAGAGAGAAATGACCATTGAAAGAGTAGCCCAACTAAGAAGGCTTGTTGATGAAACAAAATCTCGATTCCAGAGAGCTCAGGAAGAGAAGGAGAAGGCTACATAATCCTTTCAAAAGGAGAAATATGAAGTCCTAGTATAGTTACGAGTAGCGCAAGACAGTGTAGCTTCCTACGAAAGTGAGAAAGTAGAGCTTCAGGAAAATCTTCAAGAGGAAAAGAGAGTTGGTGAAGCCTAGCTAAAGAAGGAAAAAGAGAAGTTTCTCGTAAAGCAGGTCGTGGTCAAAGAAGCAGTAAGTAAAGCATGTTGCTATGTGCTATGCTTGGCATAGGAGGAGAAAGAGCCTATCGAAACTCAAGTAGAGAAGCTCGTAGAGAACCTCCAATAGTTTCAGGATAGGATAACTGAACTGGAGGCCTAAACAGTGATGAGCACCCCGCAGGAGGCGTGCGAACAGAGGGAGGAGTCTGCCAAAAAACAAGTAGCAAGTATAAAATCTCTCGCCTTGGCATGTAAACAGTTGAGTGACAGAAGCACCCAGACGTATGAACACCTCGATGAGGATCCAGAGTTAAAGAAGCTAGAGGCTCAGTTATAGGAGGTGCAACAACAAGCATTTTCATTGTAGGTGCAGATGAAGTTGCTCACAATAGTAAAAAGGATGAAGAGATCCCAGGAGCAACGCCCAGTATAGCAGCAGATCACTGCCCTCTAGGGTAAGGTGATGGAAGTAATGCAGAAGCTATAACCTGTGCAGGATGAAGCTTCAAAGGTGTTCATGGAGATCGATGGACAGGGTTCACAGTTAGATCAAGTAGTTGTAGTTGTAGAACAATGCCTGGAAGGGCCTATTATAGAGCAGAAAGTCCAAGAGTTCGTTGAGCAGGAGGCTCAGGCGAGGTAGCAAGTCGAGAAAGCTCGAGTTAATATCAAGGATTTCAAAGCAGCATTGTCTAGACCTGAGTGGTTCGGGACGAGTCATAGGTGATTTTTGGGGGCATGTTGGCCCTCGACCAAGTTTTGGGGAAACTTTGGTCAGTTTTGGCCCACTTTTGGACCTCGACACATTGGTCGAAGTAGGAGTGCCCAGGAGGAGCTGAGATCGTGGATCTCACCTATTTTGAGGGTTATGTGGACCCATTAAGGGGACCTCTAGGGTTTTGTAACAGTTTTATGGGATGTCTCCCCATTGGTTTTCCCCATGTTTAGGCCTTATTGTAAGGGTTTGTAAAGTATAAATAAAGAGGAATGTATTGTACAAGGGGCAACAAAAGTAGTTATGTGTGAAACAATAGTGCTTTGTGCGAAGGAATGTGTGTGGTCGAGGCTTTGTGCTCGACTGTGATTTTGTAATAGGTGCTAAGTGTTGTGATAAGATATTATGGCTTTGTGCATGTGACCTAGTTTTGGAAGGTAAATAAGGAGGATCTAGTGCTTAGTGCGTAGATCTACTGTCTTGTGAAAATCTCGACTCTGTGTCTTAGTGCACAGGAGTGACTGGATGTAATATTTTGGTGAATAATAAAGAGGTGAAGCGGTTGGTGGACGTAACCCCACCATAGGGTGAACCATGTATATCTGGTGTCTCATGATTTTCTTTGTGCAGTGTCTTTTCTGATATGAATTTTCTTATTGCCTTGATTATGATGTGTAATGAATGTATACTTTGTTGCTTAAGTATTTTACTTATGATTAAGGGTAAATGAATGCTATATATAACTCACTATGCTGGGTGTTAAGTCCTTAGGCTGCATAATCACTTGTTTTTACTGCACTTATCTGTATTTGATTATGCTCTTTGATGTTAACCAGGTTAATAAACTAATGCATGTTCAATTCCTAAATGTTAATAGATTATTCTGCGAAGTGCTCTTATCCCAGATTCATGTCCCACCCTAGTTATACGCATCTATGTCTTGTAACCCCCCCTATTTCTACCTCGGGTGAGACTTCGCCTTCTTCGCAGGTGTTGCCGAAAGGGATGGTAGTCGAGGTTTAGTTGGTGCATTGTTAAGTGTTGAACCCTAGTTCTACCGCTGTGCCAATAGAAAGGGAAAAACTTTGAAGTTCCCAAAACTCAGTCAAAATGGCATGATCGCTATGAGCGCGTCGCAAGCTTTCTAACGGTGCAAATGACTCATCAAACGGAGTTACGGATCAAAATTTATAAGCGGTTAAAATTCAGGTCAAACTTGGTCAAAAAGTCAAAAGGTCAAGGTGACATGTGGCATCACTGCAAGGGTGACACATGGCACGTCTGTATAACTGAGTTGGCATGGGATGACGTGGAAATATCGTAAAAGTATGATGGAAGACACGTGGGAAAATTAGGTGATGACACATGTCATTTTTGTGGACAAATAATATGGTGTCACATGGCTCAATCATGGGCTGCCACGTGGCACCCCTCCAGTGGTTGGTGTGTGTGGAACCCTTGACCTCCTCTAGCCCAAAGGCCTCACATTTCACGCCAACCAATACACCACTACATGTTTCTTGTTTATACCATGGTCTGAATTATATTTAAGTTTGGATAACGTTTCATATTGGGGAGAAAAGAGTTAGGCCTTCAGCCCAGCCCTTGGTTACATGTTATCCCAAACGACCACTGCATCCACCAATGTAGGGCCACCGCATCCACCAATGTAGGGGCTTATTCCAACTGCCACTATATATATCATATTCCGCCATATTTAGAAGGTCTTCCATTCTAGCAACCACCGCTATATTTAGTAAGTGTGCCAAAATTTCGTTTAAAACTATATGGAAAAAGCAGAATCCACGAGATTCGATCCTAGGACCTCCACCAAACTACCTCCCTAAATAGCATCCACTAACCACTACGCCAACCATCACATTTATTCCTAACCACCTAAGTTTTATTATATAAAGGAGGCCTTCACCATAGTTTAGAACAAGGGAGGAGAGCACGAGAGGCGAACCAAGCGCATCTGTACAGTATGGATTTGGGTGCAGTTTTCAAGATAGACTGGGAACACATTTCGAGATTTCTTAGTCATTTATTGTAGGAGCAGTGGCACGATAACCAAGGCAAAGGTGTCTCTTGGGATTGAAAGTGTCATACTTGGTTCGAGGTGTGGAGATAGTCATTTTTAGGTAAAACGACGCCACGAATGCAGTGGTGGTGTTAGTTTTATGATCTGAGCAAATATTTTGTATCTTAACTCCATAATGAGGTATACTTATGTATTTTTCCCAATTCTTTTGTGGAGTTAATAAAAATACTTACCCATTTGAGAGCAGGACCCGGAGACGTAGTCCACTAGGGAAGAACTCCGTTATCAAGTTCTTTGTGTTCATATTGCATGATTATGTCTCTTTCCTTTTGAGCTTTTCCTTCTTTATGGTGTACTTTTGTTTATGCTCATTTAATACAGTTCTTTAATAATTCACCTAACGAAAAGATCCTGGATCATGTTGGTATCAGAGAAGTCATATTTGACTTGAATTGTTGAGTACGAATTCTTACTAGGGCTAAGCATAAGCAGGGTGAAGGAACTTATAAGATGTTCAATCCCAAAGTTGGTTGTGCATCCTGAAGGAAGAAGATCGAAGAAGAGGACAAGTGTGATGAACAGGAGAAAAACTTTCACATGGTCTTTTATCGCATGTCCGAAATGGTCGAACGAATGTATGGAGATTATGAGAAGAGGATGAAGAAGAAAGGGAAGAAAATAGAAGCACCACCAGATAATGATGCTTTGGTAAACCAAGGGGCTAGAGGAGATCCTCCTAAGCCTCCATCTTTGCCTTCAAGTTCTAGTTCTTCTTCCTCTGAGCATTCTCATCATTCTCAGCATTCTAACCATAAATCCTCATTTAAGAAACCATTATTAAAGCTTGATGTAAAGTTTGGTTTAACCATGTTTAATGGAGGTTGCTAATCCTAAAAAGTTAGACAATTGGATCTGACAGGTTGAAGTATATTGTCGTGTTCAGCATATTGACGAAGAGGAAGTTAAAGTGCATATGGCTTCTCTTCGGTTGGAAGGCACTGCTCTCATATGGTGGGAAAGCAAGCTACAGGATGGAAGTAAGTGTGGTAATATTCTTTCCTCATGGTCAGAATTTAAATCAGAGATAAGAAATCATTTCTATCCATTCGGGTATTTACATAAAGAAATGATGGAATGGAAAACATTGAGGCAGAGTAAAGGTCAGATTGTACAAAGTTTCACAGAAAATTTTAGGAAGAAATCTCTCACATTGAACATTACTTTGGATTCTTATGAAACGTTAATGAATTATATTGGCAAACTTCACATTTATATTCATCATACTTTACTATTGTTTAACCCCACCAGTCTTAATGAAGTTTGCGTGCAAGCCACTCACCTTGAAAATAGGAGTAAGAATGGATAGGAGGAAAATCCATTCAAGCACTTTAAAAACCATTTCAACGAAAAAGGAAATGGGAAGGATAAGAGGATAACTGCAACAAATATAAAAACCATTTCAATGGAAAACGAAATGGGAAGGACAAGAGGACAACTCAAGAACAAATACCTTAAGAAGGAAAACCCTCTTGCATCCATTGTGAGAAAATTGGTCATGATAGTGAACATTGTTGGAAACTACATCCGTGAAGTTAAGGCTACAAAGCATATTGAGGTATGGGGGCCAAAGACCATTGCTGGCTAAAGGGGAAAACATGATCTTGGCTCGATTCAAGTGATGAAGAAAAGGATCTAACAAATTGGGATGCAATGTAAAGATTTCTTTTATGCATGTTCAAGTTATTTAAATGAATCACATGATGATGATAAAAGGAGAAGTGCACTATTCCACCTAAGAGTTGTATCGAAACATACCTAAGATAGACACATTATTTGTTATGTATTCCCAAGTAAATTTAATATCGTAGACACTTGTTAATAAATTGGGATTAACCACAATACCTCACCAAAAACCTTACCCTCTCACTAAAATTTGATGTTAAATACAATTCTCACTAAGTAGTGTAGGTTGAGGTTTTCTATTACTTCTAAGATGATAGACAGTATAGATGTGGTTCGGATGTTTGTGGTATTGTATTAGAGAGTCCCTATATGTATGATAGGAAGAATATCTTCTTTCGAAAGAAAAACAAATACCATCTTACAAAAAAAATGGAGTGGAATACATCATTAAATATCACAAAATAAAGGACAAATCAACACTTGTTAGTTCAAGCCAAGTAAAAGAGTTATAAACACCAACAAGAATCTTGTACTCATGATTGTAAAGGGGGAATGCCATGATAGGTCTAATGTTGTTAATGTTCTTGATCCTTTACATAAGAATGAATTTTTTGAGATGAGATAGGTCTTTAGTGAGAAGGCAGCCAGTAGAAGACCTTCAACACTTCAAATATTGATTGTGCCAATGTTCTCTCTACTTGACCTTCTCAAAGAACTACATGTTTGAGACCAAGCATGCATTCAATGTCATAGGGAAAAACATGCTTGGATCTCCCATTGTTACATCTATTATTTTGAAGAATGTTTCCTTAGCTCATATCAATCATGATGATGGGATACCATTGATGAAATAACAAAGATGTGTGTGGATATTCTGTGTCTTTGCAGTGAAGAAGTTTTGTTTGCGATTAACCATCTACCATTTCAAGAACCTCGCTTTCCTTCCTAAAGGGAAGTGCATGTAACTGAAGAAGCTTTTGATTCATTTGTACTTGGGAATTTGAGAATTGTAATGTATTTATAGGGATGGCATTTGACTCGAAGGAAAATATTTGTAACCTCTATTGTAAAGGAAAGTGTGTTGTACTTTTGTAATCCCACTATTGAAAGGACAGGGTTGTACACACCACCTCATTTCCTCTATCCTTGGGAAATTTTTTCAGTGTATTTTGTGGGATTACCCATGTCTAGTATGAGTCATGTATACTTAGGTGTAGTAGTGGATGGGTTGTGTGACAATAAGGTTGCTCTTTTGTTATCCCAAGATGTAAGGGTCCATTTCGGGTTGCCCATGTTCATTATCTTCGATCGAGAGTCTCTATTGTTAGGATAATATTGGACAAATTTATGGCATATCATGGACACCATGATGGGGAGGAGCATTGCTTTCCATCCACAGCTCGATGGACAGACAGAGGTGGTGTAAATAATAATGTGGGTCCAGCTTGCTTCATGATACAGGTACCAACATCCTAGATCATGGGATGATCGGGCCATCGTGATGTCTAGTCTATGTATAATCAAGTCATGAATTATTTCACTTAGGATTCGCCAGTTGAGAGTTGTCTTGGGTATTTACCTAAGATCCACTTGGACTTTCTGTATGGGAAAGATGTCGTGGGAGAGAGATGCAGCCCGCAAGTTCATTTAGCGGATTCAACAGATCATCCAAGTAGTCAAGGAGAAGATGGAGGAAATTTCATCCTAGATCGAATAATGAGGACTTCATGCAGGAATGAAATTACTTATCTCTGAGTATGCCTAAAGGGTACACGCCTTAGAAAGGCATGGCGTATCAAGAAATGTAAAGAGTGGGGGAGAAATTCCCTCACCTACCTATTGACTAATGAAATCTTTGGTGGTCCAAAAATCTCTCGTTGGGAAGGTGTGGATCCAAAAAGGATCCATAGAATAAGAACGACTTAGAACACACAGAGGCAACTCAAAACGCCGTATCGGTTTCAGCAGATGAGAAAGGGAAAAAAGTTAAATTTCCCAAAACTCAGTGAAGAGGGCATGATTTTGAAGAGCACATCACAATCTTTCCAACAATGCAAATGGCTCATCGACCTGAAAGTATGATCAAAAGTTATAAGTGATCAAAGTTCAGGTCAAAACCTGGTCAAAAAGTCAAAAGGTCAAAAGGTCAAGGTGACAAGTGTCACCACAACAAGGGTGGCACGTGGCATGTCCATACAACTAAGTTGGCATGGGATGACATGGTAAGCTTGTACAAGTCTGATGGCAGACACGTGAGCAAATTAGGTGATGACATGTACTACTGGACAAATAATATGGTGCCACATGGCCCACCATGGAGCCGCCATGTGGCACCCCTCCAGCGGTTGGTGTGTATAAAATTTATATGCCTCCATAGGAGTCAAACCCTTGAACTCCTCCTATCCCAAAGGCCTCCCCACATTTCACGCCAACCAATACACCACTATATGTTTCTTGTTTATACCATGGTCCAAATTATCTTTAAGTTTGGATAATGTTTCATATGGGAGAGAAAAGGGCTAGGCTTTTGACCCAACCCTTGGTTACGTGTTAGCCCATATGACCACTGCATCCACCAATGTAGGGACGTATTCCAACTGCCACTATATATATCATATTCCGCCATATTTAGAAGGTCTTCCATTCTAGCAACCACTGCTATATTTAGTAAGCATGTCAAAATTTCGCTTAAAACTATATGCCAAAAGTGAAGTCCATGGGATTCGATCCCGGGACCTCCATCAAAACTACCAACTTAAATGGAATCCACTAACTACTGTGCTAACCATCACATTTATTCCTAACCACCTAAGTTTTATTATATAAAGGAGGCCTTCACCATAGTTTAGAACAATGGAGGCGAGCACAAGAGGCAAACCAAGCACGCTCATACGATACGGATTTAAGTACGCTGAGACAAAATGGGCACATTTTGAGAGTTATCATTCATTTTATTACCCGAAAGGGAACAATAACCAAGGTGTGTCGCTAAATGGAAAGTCGTGACTCGGGGATTGAGGCATGAGATGTACCATTGTTAGGTAAAACTAATTTACCTAATGCATTATGGTGTTAGTTTTTTATTTGAGAAAATATTTGTAGATTATCCTAATGAGGTATACCATGCTCGCCCAATTATTTTGTGGATTTAATAAAAAATACTTCCAAATTCCATTTGAGAGCAGGACCTGAAACGCATCACACGAGGGACAAACCCATTATCAAGTTCTTTGTGTTCATATTGCATGATTACGTCTCTTTCCTTTTGATCTTTTCCTTCTTTATGGTGTAATTTTGTTTATGCTCATTTAATATAGTTCTTAAATAAGTCACCTAATCCAAAATATCCCATCAACCTATGGAACTACCCCGAAGTCTTGGTTAAGCTCTTTTATGACTCTATTAAAGTGAAAATATTGTCATGAACTCTGTCTCTTTCTACACTTGTTAATTGGATCTCAAAAGACTTCATTTGGTGTAAGTTTAACCCTTTGGACCAAGTAGACTAATTCTCAAAAGGAATACTCTAGTCACTAGTTTCTAGAAGAGTTCCTCTAAGATTGTTTTTATAATTCTTCGTGCCTAGGAGACTAACTAAATTTTGAAAAAGGACATTCTTTGGAATTAATTTGTAATCGCATTCCATCATCATGCTTGGAGTATTATTTCATTGTCGGTTCCTTGTTTCTCTCTATAAGCTTACTACCTCAACAATTTGCATCCCTATCCAAGAAGAGCTCTTCTATATCCCTTTGCAACTAATACCCCATAACCCCATGGGAAACATTCCCTAAGTTTCCACATCCCATGCACCTCCTGTATTGGAGTATAGATCTATTCCACTATTGGAACAAGTTTCTTACTCGCGACACTTTTTTCCTCTATTGTATCATAGCATTCATTTGTCTATGAAAAACAAAAAATGGGCAGGAAAGGAATATTATCTCATGTTGGTATTAGTCGTGTCGCCTTTGGAACAGCACAAAATTTTGAGTCCACTTGTCATCCATAAATTTTTGGTTTAGCATGACATTAGGAAGTTTAACCTGCTACTTAGAGTTTACTCCTTCGACTGGCTACTCTTCTAATCCCTATGTAGATTTTGATTGGTGTCTTCTGCATCACAAAGTTTCATTATCAAGTCTATGTTGTCGAATTCCTCCATATGTCTCATTCTCTAGTTCAAAGGATGTCCATCAATCTATAACGCCATTTCAAAAATCTTGACTTTACATACCCACCATGTAAGCTGAAGCACTGGTAATTTTGGCTCTTTAAGGCCGTTGAGGAAAACACAGAGGTAACCTCGACCGCTTCGAGTCTTGGATCTAGTCACAAGACCTTGTGAGGGTCTCTATAAGATCAACTTTGTTGCTACAGGGACCAATGTTAGCTAGCCATAGAAGCATAGGGTTTTGATTTTGGTTTTTAAAGGGTCAATTTGAGACAACAAGGAGGGCCATTGGGCAAATGGGTCTACGCTTAAAAATGTGGTTAAATTCCTCGCATATGGACAAAGCTCTTTCACAAGGCAAGGTAGCAGCAACATCGGATCGAATTAAGTGTTGATGGTGATCTTCAAGATTTTCCTCCCCACTTCCGCCCCACTCCCATCAACAAACCCCCGTATCTTCCATTTTTTCCACCCAAGGAAATCAAATTATCTCTTCCCTGTGCTCCTTTGCTTGGTTAATATTCTAATCACGGTAGACGAAGCCCATCATGGGTTGGCCCATTTTCTCAAAATGATGAATGAATTCACTAATTCGACCTACGCAAGCACCTTCTTGGCTAATAACATCCATGATCAATTAGTAAATTTCACCACGGAGGGCATGTTCATGTATTCATCCATTTTGGCCTACATGTTCATCTATTTCAAGCCGACAAGTTCAATTTCTCCACGCAGAAGATGATTTAATAAAAGTTCCACTGCCACAACATGGACTTCTTCGAGTAGCGTAACTCTCACCAATAATGACTTCAAATCTTTCATCAATCAATTTTACCATCCGGTGGTAAGCATATCGAAATTCGGTTACCATGTCGAAGTTAGTCCAGAGACTCGTAGCCTTGGACAATGCAAAACCTACAATCGGGTACCTTTACCGTAATTCATAACCAAATCGAAGTTTTGCGCGAAGTTACTTCTACAAGCTGCCGTAGATATAAAAATTCTAAGAGTTTTTGTATTGAATATATTAGGCGCATTATGAATTTCCGATGATATTCATCACTTTGTTTCCACTAAAGAAGCAGCAAACAACAGGATTAAAGGACAAATAGGTTCCTTTATCCCATTAGTAGAGGTGTCAAATATGTTTTACGTAATATTGAAGGAAATGAAATTCTTCAAGAGTTTCACATGGCACTGTTTTATCCATATGGGATCATCTCTTAAATGAGGGTGAACAATAAGAACATTCTGTATGCACATGATCCCGCAAGCCAGATAGAGAAATTTATGTAATCAGACGGAATGGGAGCCCGGTACTTTGATTGATGAAGAATAGCAGACCGAGGTGGAACAACAGACACCCTCGAAAAGTGCACTCCCCGCTACCACACCTCAGGTTAACAAAGAGAAGAGACCTCGACAGGAGTCATCTCCTCCAGTAACAGAGTGTCATCAGATGAATTCCAAATTCACTCCAAAAGCCGAAGACAGTTCGCTGCCTCGCACAACAATAGAACAGGAAGTTGCTACCACCACAATAACTACCACAACGATCAATCCAGTCACTCTACCTTTCAACTCGATTCAACATAAGGAATAACTCCGCGACTAAAAATACTGCATTCTCCTTAGATACCCTTCCGCCAGCAAGATCAGCCCAAGTTGGGTATTTTTGAGAAATATGTCTCGATCAAGAAAAAAGAACCAGACACTCACTAGCAAAGATTTACGTTTCAATTCCGCAAGAAGTCTTCACATCCCAAAGATAGACTTCTTCTAAGATTTGATACGTAAAAGGTAGGATGTATATGTATTTACCCAAGCACACAAGTGCCGGATCCTGTTATATCGCACGCGCGGGCTACCATTGGAGTTCCAGTCAAGGATCGCGGCATCCAGCCAGACTGTATGGATCTCGCGATAAGCAAACTGGGAGATGGTTTTCCACACTTTATCCCATGCTACAAAGATCAAAGATCGTAATTTCTCGTAGCTTTGAGCAATGCCTATCTAACCGAAGTTGGAGAAAATGTCAGTTTTCAAGGAAAGACAACAAAATCAAGACGTTGAGGACCAGCTCCTCCAAAGATCGGGCTACTTATCCCTAACGCCAAGGTTTCTCAAGAAATGATCAAAGAAAAATGCCGGACATTAAGGCCATTAAGGAAGGTTTAAAGCTCTCTCCAACCGTGAGGACCCAATGCAAAGGAGAGAAAGGACGACGTTAAAATTACTCATGGAGAAGAATGCTCAACTAAAAGAGATGGAGGCTAAGATGGAAAGACTGCTAAAAGAGAAAGAGCAAACAAAGACAATGGAAGGCATCCCATTAAGTGCTATCCTAATAGTAGGATTGAGTACGCTAATGTTGACAAAATTTCTATTCCATCTACAAATAACAAGCAGCCAATAGAGGCAATTCCATAGACTTGGCCAAGTCTATTGAGAGAATGAATTTGCAAGAGTCCGAAATCAGGACTCAAGAAAGAAGTGGAAATCTCCAAGAGCTAAAGACTACCTTCCAGATAATTTTAACCAAAGAGAAACAGGTGAATGAGCATATAAGGAAGGAGTTATAGTAGCTCCAAAAGCAGACAATGGCGGGGAAGACCTTGGCCGAGGTCAAAGAGCTTGTGTGGACTGATATTTCCAAGTCCATGAACGAAATCGGGCTAATGGTTCGGGGATCATGTTTGAACAAAATGAGTTGCCCGAGAGGAGCAAATTGGTCGAGAAAATCAGAATTGAGCTAGGAGACATGCCAACAAGCAAAATGAAATCATAAGGTTCATGAATTCCAAGACCAGGAGGAACTCAAAGAATTAAAGATTGAGGATAGGATAGAAACTATATTGGAGGTAAAACGGTTCTAACCAAAAGAGGTCTCATGCTCAGCTCGAGGAAAAGATTCAAGTCATGGATCAAGGAGTGCATAGTTTTTCAACAAGATAGATGCTCTTCAAAAGAAGGGCTTGCCTAGTCTGAAGGTCATTAACGAAAAACTAATGACACTCCCTGAATACAAGAAAAGGTTGACTCAAGTGTCTAAGGACAATTCCAAATTTGCATGGATACAAGGAAGCATCACAGAAAAAGCATTCCGCGAAGCTCCCTGCAATTGGATATTAGTATTCAACATGAGATTAAACACATATATTCATCATCAGCTCTACATTTCCATAAATATACGCATGGATGAAGTATATCGCAGTTTGCTTAAAGTCTCGCATGTGTCATAATGATGGAGGAGTTGTGCGATCTACTTCAGATTAGCGATGAGCTGTCACTTATCCAACAATTGCCCGGCCAAGAGGCTGCGAAGGGCACCTCAACGGTCTACCCTTGAAGTTCAACAAACAGTTGTATCGAGTCATCAAAGCAGTTTGATTAGTTAAGTTAGTTATGCTAAAATAGAATGAGCACGCCCCGATCGGTTATGACGGGAACGTGCTTTGTATTTTGACTTATAAATAATTTCATTACCAATGTATGGAGGTTTGTCGATTCGGCACACCCCTCGCTGCTACTCAAACCTGCATTTTGAAGAGATCTGCCATTAATAAAGAAGAGGCACTTTACAGGATTCCTGCGCATGTTCACTGGTGATGTGATTTTCTCAGTTAAATGTTTTCTTGCTCTGTAATCATCTTATTTTTCGATAACTAATCTTTACGAATAGTGTTATGTTGCAGGATTTATCTTTGATACCCTGTTTCCGATTCTAAAGATTTTAATGTTTATCTTCTAAATATATTCAATTAAGAAATTCTTAACTGCTTGTTAGTTGGAGTTATTTTCCTTGTCTTTTCTTCTGACCATCACTTTAATTATTAAAGATCCAGTGAGTGTGTTATCTCGCCTTGTGAAGGTTTTTCTTCAGCATTTCTGTTTGCATCTCAGATTTTATTAGATACAGACCCCATAGCCCAATGGATGTGTAAACAGTCTCAACCAATTTATAAAACCCTTTTACAACAAAACAAAACTCGTGCCTTTACCTAGCCTAAAATCTAAATTAATAAACAAAGCTAAATCATATAGAGAGATCCCTCTCTGAAGCTGGAAGGGCTAGATCCCAGCTTTAAAATTAGTTGGTTAAGGTTACCTTCGTAGATTTCTTCTTTTTCAACCTCTAGGAAATTTACCAAGTGCTAACAGACCATACCCTCAATGTATCTCAAAGTCACATCAAGTTGTAGTCCTACCATGCACCATGGTCCTACTTTCATTATGGGTAGGTAACCTTGAACCCAACAGTTGACATCTCCTCATTGGTCGTTGACTGGGGGGTTTCCCTTGTGTTCGATGACAAGAAATCTATTCACACATTAGGATTTGTGTAGTGTCTTGGATGCCATTAGCCTTATTTGTGGTTTCCTCACCTTTGTCAGCAATTTTCCTTATTAGTTTTTATTCAGAGGATCTCTTTCGTGCACTACTTATATTTGGTGCATGAAAGAGACACACATGGTCGTTGGTTCGTGAACATCATCTTCACCCGAGTTCTCCAAATCATCAAGAGAATTATTTGTACCTCATGTTGAATGATGAGATATACCTTAATGCTCTCCTTTTAGCGGGTCTCCTTCCATCGATTCAAGATCATTTATCCTGGAAACGACACCTAGAGTCATATGAGTACCTAGAGGCTTGCAATCATTAGTCGCAGGTTCTCTCACCGTCGACAGTGGGGAATACATTAATGTTTCCTAATTGATGGATTCTTCAAGTGTTTGACCTCAATACCTTTATTCACACTTGTAATAATGTACTTGGTGCCTTGATACCTACTTTCATTATCGGTAGGTTGTCTCATGTTTGTTAATGGTATACATTAATGACATGTAATAAAATGAAGTCTCATTATGTTCGACCTCAACTCCTCTATTCACATGATGTATAATTGCACCTTTGGCGGATCGTGTAGAAGAATTGAAGACATCATTTTATAGTCGAATATTTCGTGAGTTGATGCTGTCATTCATTGGACCAACACCTATATGTCTTCAGTGATCATGGGAGATCATATTGTACTCCATTATATACAGACATCTTCAAATTGATTTTGAGACTAGTTTTCACTGGGCCTTGTTCGTGACTATGATAGCCTATGGAATGTATCTACTTTGTATTTCCTATTCATGGCCATGAACAATTGTTCAGTATATTTCCACATGGATCTACAGTGTAATTCAAATTGGAAGCCATGTGTACAAAGTCATTATGGATTGTAATATTCTTATGAGCAACTAGTTCATCTAGTTGTGTCTCCATTACTCCACTTCTAGGAATTATAATGTATTTCGGCCATCACAGATACTCCTCTGAACTCATGTTGAAATATTGTAACTGCAAAGAGTATTCTATTTATTATTGATGTATTATTCATTAGATCAATCCCCTTTTGTGGATTGATCATGTTGGGCATTGTAAATGACCAAATCCCATTGTAATATGCTAATTGATAAGTCGGACCCCAGGAAAAATAAAGTGGTTCTAACCACCCATAAAGAGAAGTCAGACCTACTAGTTAAGAGACACCTCCTTTCAACACTTGTCAGTTTGTATAAATAAAGGAGGCCAGCTCCTCATCTGTTCACTCACTCATTCGATCATCCAGAGCGCAAGTTTGGAGTTGTAGTTGAAGAAGAAGGAAGAGCGTGAGGTGCATTACTTGGGAGAGGATATTCTCTAGTGTTTGGCTTATAATCTTTCCATTGTATTGGCTATCTATATTAAGGAATTTTTTACTCGGTTTTCTCCCCCATAAGGGTTTCCCAGGATAAATGTTGTGTATCTTGTGATTCTATTTTTCTAAGTGATCCTATATATGCTATGGTTATCTAGTAAATTGAAAAGAAACCTACTAATAGCTTAAACTCTAACATGGTATCAGATCTAAGCTAAAGAGAGTATCTTTCACAAGAAAAAGAAAAATGTCATTGTTGTCGTACAAGGAAATTAGGAATTTTTATTGAAGAGGAATTTCAGCCCAAAAGTCTTCTATAAAAGTGTGCCCTAGCCCAAGGAACTATTTGGCACCTTCAGCACACCTTTTCAGTGGATAGAACTCCCAAAAAGTGAAACCCTAGTTTTCACCAATACCATGAGTACCAAAAAACCAGAAGTACCAAGAAACCAGAAGTACCAAAAAACCAGAAGTACTAGAAAACCAAAAGCACCAGTCCAAAACTCTGTTGGTAAATTTTGAAGGGGGAAAAGTTGGATTTTATGAAATCTAACCACAGCAGGATACTTGCCTCAGTCAAGCACACCTCCTGGTAAGTTCAAAATTCAATTCTGAGCATTTTCATTTTTTGGTTATTTTCCTAGCTCCAGGTAAAAGATGTCTGCAAGCATTAATATTTTTGACAAGCTAGAAGGTGTGGAAAACTTTCATGCCTGGAAGTATAGGATTGGACTCATTCTTCAAGAGAATGACCTAGCAAGATTCATTAAAGAATATTTACCAGAAGCCATCGATGCTACAACTAAAGAAAAACACCAAAAAGACACAGTTAGGGCCAAAAGAATCATTGCAGATTCTATCAAAGATCACTTGATTCCTCAAGTGTCTTCAAATACGACTCCAAAATAAATGATTGATTCCCTAACCATATTATATGAAGGAAACAACATCAATCGAAAGATGAATCTAAGGACTCAACTCAAGAATACAAGGCTACATAAAGGAGAAACAATCCAGGAATATTTCTCCAGAATATCACAATTCAAAGAACAACTAGAAGAAATTGAAGATACTATAGATGAAGATGAACTTATAATGAAAACCATTAATGGTCTCATAAGACCTTGGGATTCATTCATCCAAACTATTTGTGCTAGAAAAGACAAACTACAATTTGACAGTCTTTGGGAAGAATGTGTTCAAGAAGAATCAAGAGTGGCTAACCGAGAAGCTTTGCTATCAAGAGATGAAGATAAAGCCCTAGCTACTCACACTAAAGGAGGAAGAAATAAGTCTTACTTCCAGAAAGAAACTCATAAGGAGACTCACCCCCAAAACAAATTCATACATAAATAATCTCAACCAAGGAGATTCCAGAAGTTTCAGAAAGGACAAAGAAGTGAAAAAGATTTCCCATCCTGCCAATGTTACCATTGTGACAAGATGGGACATGTTTTAAAACATTGTCCAGCTAGACAAGAAGAATACAAGAATAAAAACAAAAGGCACCATGCCCATGAAGTTGAATATGAAGAGCCACCCACAAAGATGATAAAAGAATAGATTGAAGACTATGTATTAATCTCTGCCCTCTCAGGATCAATATCATCCAGTGAGGACACTTGGCTCATTGATAATGGTGCTTCCAATCACATGATAGGTCAAAGAAGCATTCTCTCTTTCCTTTTAGAAAATAA